>CABHPH010141134.1:9654-24119 GCA_902168325.1 Peromyscus nudipes
TCTCTCTCTCTCTCTCTCTCTCTCTCTCTTTCTTTCTTTCTTTCTCTTTTTTCTTTTCTTTTGTTGTTGTTGTTTTGTTCTGTTTGTTTTTCCTTTGCATACCCCTTGGCTGTCCTGGAACTTGCTCTGTAGACCAGGCTGGCCCTGAACTCACAGAGATCTACCTGCCTCTGCCTCCCGAGTGCTGGGATTTAAAGTGTTTGCCACCACGGGCTGGCTCCCTCATGCTTTCTTAATAACTTAGCTCACTCATGTGACTGAGGGTGACAATGTCTCCCTCAGGAACACTGTATCTCTTAGACTCCACTGTAGTTGGGAGTAACAGGAGAGGTGGGTGGAAGCACCTGGTTGAAGGCTCTTGGAAAACTGTTTTTAAAAGGCTGTTTTGCTCGTCCTGGTGGTACACACTTTGAATCCCAGTGCTGGGAGGCAGGAGCAGGTGGATCTACCTGGTGAACAGCCTGGTCTATATCCTGTCTGAAAAGAAAAAGGAAGACTGACTGTCCCCAGAAGCCTCCTCCTTTCTGACATCCAGAACATGGATATGGGATCTGGAGTTGTGCATCTTGGCAGTCACGAGCTAGTTCACCACAAAGAGCTGGAAGGAGCCTGAGCCCGGCTGAGATGGAAGCACTCTGCCAACTTGGCTTGCCTATTTCAAACCTCTGCACATGAGAAGGGAATCATTTTTAGTTCCTTTAAAACCATTCTTTAATTTTGTTTTAAAAAAAATTCAGCAGTGGTAGTAGTTTCTTTTTATTTTTAGGGGCATACTGTTTTGCCTGCATACAAGTCTGTGCACCATGTATGTGCCTGGTGCCCAAGGAGAAGAGGAGTCAGATCTCCTGGAACTGGAGTTACAGATGGTTGTGAGCTACCATGTGGGTGCTGGGATTTGAACCCAGGTCCTCTGGGAGAGCAGTCAGTGCTCATAACCCCTGAGTCATTTCTCCACCCTTAAACTATTCTTTTGTTTTGTTTTTTCAAGACAGGGTTTCTCTGTGTAGCTTTGGTGCCTGTCCTGGATCTTGCTGTGTAGACCAGGCTGTCCTCGAACTCACAGAGATCCGCCTGGCTCTGCCTCCCGAGTGCTGGGATTAAAGGCGTGCGCCACCACCACCGCCTGGCATCCTTAAACTATTCTTGATTAGATTTTCAGTTTCACTTGTCCAAACCTCATCTTAGTAGAGTTTGTACAGAGAGCCTTCTTATGCCTGGGGTGTTTGGCATAAGAATGCCTTCCCGTCAGGCATTGTACACATATTTCTTCTTTTTATCTTTGTGACAGTGCACAAAAGTGGGACAGATTGTTCCTTACAAGCTAGAAGCCACTAGCAGCTGAGTTACTTCACCTTCATACCTCTGTAAAATGAAGACAATGGTAGCACCTGTGCATACAGCCGTGAAAATTGCATTGTTGCATATACGCAGTTCGCTAGAGCTGTGCTTGGCATACATGGAGTGCTCAGTGTCAGCCACTGCTGTATCGTCAACAACACAGTCGTGGTCAGAAGCCTGGTGTGGCTCAGAAAGCTTCAGCAACTTGTTTCAAGTCACATAGTAGGAGGCCAGCGAGATGGCTCAGTGGGTAAAAGGTACTTGCCACCAAGTCTGTAGCCGGAGTTCAATCCCCAGGACCCATATGGTGGAAGGAGGGAACTAACTTATCCCCTGACCTCCGCATGCTAAGCAGGGCAAGATTCAAACCCTGTGTGATGTTTGAAAGTGAGCATTTCCGCACCGCATCCCGGAAGAACCTGAGGCAAAAGCAGAGAGACAATGCAGGATGAATGAACAACAAAACGCCCAGCGCCTCTCATTCTTGGGCACCAGTGTTCAGAGCAGAGGAGCATCGTCCCTCTCGCCCCCTTGTGGCCAAAGGGCTCGCTGTAGACGCTAGTTTTTTAGAGAAAAGTGGAAAGGGATAGCCAATCTCTCCGCTCCTCTGTGGGAGAGTGGGGGCCTACCAGAAGGGAAGCAGTTAGCAAGTTCAAGGGGGCCATGCCCGATGCCTACCTCCTTTCTCTCCCTCCCTCTTTCTTTCTATTATACTGGTGACTCAGCCCAGGGTATCACGCATGCTAGACATACACTCCACCACCGCTTGCCCTCAGTGCCCAACTTCTGAGTCCCAAGTTCATTTACAGGGCTAGGAGTGTCAAGTCAGCCTGCCATAAAAATGAGGCCCAGGGTTGGGGATTTAGCTCAGTGGTAGAGCGCTTGCCTAAGAAGCGCAAGGCCCTGGGATTGGTCCTCAGCTCCGGAGGGGGGAGGGGGGGAGAGGCCCAGAAAATGCTAGGCACTTGATAAGATTTTCTTAAGGATGATACAGGGTTCTCAAGAGAAGAAATTAGTCCCCTCCCAGAACTCACCACGTAATGAATCTACTTGAGCAATCAAGGGACAGAATGACGTGTGGCTAAAAACAGATTCTTGAGCTAGACTCTGCGTAAATCCTGTTCTCTGTGTGGCCTCAGGCAGGGCACTTGTTTCTTCACCGCGGGGCTGGGGACATAGCTCCATGGCTGTTGAGGGCTGGGCTGACCCAGGCTTTCTCCGAGGCCCTGACTTATGAAGAAAGAACACGCAGTTCCTTCTCTAAATACAGGAATCTGCGCGGCAAGGCCAGGAATGGCCTGGGGCCAGGGCCTTAGGGAAGCTATGGCTTCAGATCCTGAGAACACAAGGCTTCCCACTGTATGGAGCTTTGGTTATCAGTTCCAAGGCTGTTGTGTGCTCCATCTGTAATGTTCTTGAGATATCCTAGGTTCCCTCTGTGCAACATTGTTTGAGTAACTTCCCTCCGACTTGGTCCCATTATATGATATTTCCTGCTGACTGTGTCCCATTTCTCTGCTGGAAATAGTATATAAGCTGCTGGACTTCTTAATAAGCTTGCTTGGCATAAAGCATAGCTTGTGCAAGACTTCCCATTCCAAACTTGTCTATTCCCTTATCTTCTGATTCCCTGGTCCTCTCTCTCAGGACCTGTCACTGAAGAATGTCCTGCTCATTGAGGTCAAATGGCAGAGCACCTGCCCACCGTGTACAAGGCTCTGGGTTCAATCTCGCATCACACAGACATATATACATATGTTGTTTCTTCACTTAAAATGGGATTAATACAGTGAGACATGGTGGCGCATACCTTTAATCTCAGGAGGCAGAGGCAGGTGGATCTCTGAGTTCAAAGTCTGCCTGGTCACATGATGAGTTCCAGGACTGTAGCAGGGATCTTAAAAGGTCTTATTAATAAAAACAAACCTGTAGCCAGATATTGGGGTGAACGCTGAAAGATCAGAGAGACAGAACCAGCTACAACTAACCTCACCTCGCCAATTCCTCAGCTGATCCTGTTGCCTCAAACTGGAAGCCTCTGTGTCCTCATCCGAATGGATCTCAGCTGAACTGATGTTAAAAGCCTAAAGGCTTAACCAGGCTCTAGTTCCTGTTCCTCACACCTTATATGCCTTTCTGCTTTCTGCCATCACTTCCTGGGATTAAAGGCGTGAGTCACCATGCCTGGCTGTTTCCAGTGTGACATTGAACTCACAGAGATCTGTCTGTGATCTGTCTGTTCTGTTCCCTGAGCCCAGAGAAGTTTATTAGGGTGCACAATATATTGGGGAACACAATATCACCACACAG
The DNA here is from genome assembly GCA_902168325.1 of Peromyscus nudipes. Lineage (NCBI taxonomy): Eukaryota > Metazoa > Chordata > Mammalia > Rodentia > Cricetidae > Peromyscus > Peromyscus nudipes. Next base: position 13,303 of record CABHPH010141134.1, read on the forward strand.
GACAACCAGGACTACATAGTGAGACCCTGTCTTAAAAAAGGGGGGGGGGAGGTTGGGGCTGGTGAGATGGCTCAGCAGTTAAGAGCACTGGCTGCTCTTGTAGAAGACCTGGGTTCAATTCCCAGCACCCGCTTGGCGGCTCACAACCATCTGTAACTCCAGTTCTAGGGAATCCAATACCAACTTCTGACCTCTGTGGGCACCAGGTACACAGAAATGCATGGAAAACGCCTATATATATATAAAAAAAAACATAACTAAAGCCAGGTGGTGGTGGTGCACACCTTTGGTCCTAGCAGTCAGGAGGCAGAGGCAGGCAGATCTCTGAGTTTGAGGCCAGCCTGGTCTATAGAGGGAGTTCTAGGACAGCCAGGGCTACCCAGAGAAACCTTGTTTTGAAAAACCAATAATAATAATGATGATGATAATAATAAATACATAAATTTCTTTTAAAACGGGGTTATTACTTACCTCATAAGGTCATTAAGAAAATAAAAAAGGGGGGCTAGAGAAATGGCTCAGAGGTTAAGAGCACTGGCTGCTCTTCCAGAGGTCCTGAGTTCAATTCCCAGCAACCGCATGGTGCCTCACAACCATCTGTAATGAGATCTGGTGCCCTCTTCTGTCATGCAGGCAGAACACTGTGTACATAATAAATAAATAAATCTTAAAAAAAAAGATCAAAAAGGTAGAACTTACAAAGTAATTAGGATTGTAATTAAAATAGCAAGTGCTTTACTTTTAAAGAAGTAAACACAGAGCAACCGAGATTTTAAAATGACACTCATCAGGTGACTTAGCTCATAAAGAATTCAGAAATGAGAAAATGGGGGCTGTGGGTATAGGCCTGTACTAAACCCCGGGTTCAATACTCAAATGTAGGAGATGATAGAGAAAAGAGTGTAACTGACGTAGTGAAATGAATGACAGACAGGGTTAGACCAGAGGCAGAGGTGAGGACCTGTCCTGGAGTTCAGCAGGCAAACATTCAGATGCAGAAATGAGCAGGGCCTGGGCATAGATAGGTGAGGAGATAATCGCAGTGGGGTTGGCAGGGAGCAGCAGCAAGTCCTAATGCTGAGGCCTGATTACATGAGACTTTGCAGGCTGGACCTCTGGTAGTGGCTCTTCTGGAAAGAACAGAGAAGAGATGAGAAGGAGGAGTATTAGGAGGTTGCTTTCAATTCTGGTCTGAAATAGCTGGGACCTTGTTTAATGTTGCGCTAGACAGAGGAGGGGGAAAGAATTTGATAAATACATGCTTTTACACTTATATTCTTTTTTTTTTTTCTTTTTTTTTTTTTTTGGTTTTTCGAGACAGGGTTTCTCTGTGTAGCTTTGCGCCTTTCCTGGAACTCACTTGGTAGCCCAGGCTGGCCTCGAACTCACAGAGATCCGCCTGGCTCTGCCTCCCGAGTGCTGGGATTAAAGGCATGCGCCACCACCGCCCGGCCTACACTTATTTTCAAAAACTAAGTTTTGCTTAGAGTAAAACCCCACATAGCACATTAAGGTGTAAAATGAAAAACAGGGTTGGAGAGACGGCTTAGCAGTTAAGAGAACTGGCTGATTTACAGAGGACCCTGTAACTTCAGATATAGGAGAATTGGACATTCTCTCTGGCTTCTGTGGGCACGCACACACACACACACACAAATATATGAAAGTAAAAATAAAAATAAAAATAAACTGGGCATGGTGACGCACGCCTTTAATCCCAGCACTCTACTCGGGAAGCAGAGGCAGGTGGATCTTTAAGTTTGAGGCCAGCCGGGTCTATAGAGTGAGTGTCTATAGGACAGCCAGGGCTACATAGAGAAACTGTGTCTCAAAAAACCCTATAGTAATAATATTTTTAAATTATTGTTATTAAATATTTATGATGAAAAACAAATTTTTCTTTCTTACTCCCTGTCCGGTTCTGAAAATATGTATACTCACAAGCGCATACACACTCAGAGCTGACGTAAAGTGTGTGTGTAATTATGTGTGCATATGAGATACGCTGCATACGTGTGTAGAGACCAGAGGTTGACAGTCTATGTCTTCCTCAGTGAGCCTGTGTGTGTGTGTGTGTGTGTTTGGGGTAGGCTAGCGGCCCAGCAAGCCCCAGAGTCTCTCGTGCCTCAGTGTCCCCAGCACTGAGGTCACAAGCATGCATGCCCATGTCCACCTTTTTTGTTTGTTTGTTTGTTTTGTTTGTTTGTTTTTTGAGACAGGGTTTCTCTGTGTAGCTTTGGCGCCTTTCCTGGAACTCTCTCTGTAGACCAGGCTGGCCTCAAACTCACAAAGATCCGCCTGCCTCTGCCTCCCGACTGCTGAGATTAAAGACGTGCGCCGCCACCACCACCCAGCCCATGTCCACCTTTTAAAGTAGGTGCTGAGCATCTAAACCCAAGACCTCAAGTTTTTGAAGCAAGCCCCTTTAATCAGCGAGCCATCTCCAGCCCTTAACACTTTAACAAGGTCTCTCACTGAACTTGGAGCTCACCAATTTGGCTAGACTGGCAGACCAGCAAACTCCAAGGATCCTCCCACCTGTCCCCACATCTGACCCCCAGTGCTGGGATTACAGAAGCACACCATCAGATCTGAGTTTTATGTGGGTGGCTGGAAATCCCAATTCAGCTTCTCACGTTTGCCCAGCAAGAACTTTACTAACTGAGCTGTCTCCCCAGAACCTTGGAGTCAATTGTACAAGCAGCATTTCTGCTCTCTAAGTCTGCCTCCAATACTAAATTAGCACAATTTTCTCTTAGAGAAAATTCGGGATTGGATTCTTTCTTTTGTTTTTTGTTTTGTTTTGGGGCTTTTGGGTTGTTTTTTTTTTTTTTGGTATTTTGTTTGTTTGTTTGTTTTTGAAACAGTATCTCATTATGTAGCCTTGACTGGCCTAAAACTCACTCTGTAGACCAGGCTGGCCTTGAACTCAGATTTGCCTATTTGCCTATTTTGGGAGCCTATCCTAGAACTCACTCTGTAGACCAGGCTGGCCTCGAACTCACAGAGATCCGCCTGCCTCTGCCTCCCGAGTGCTGGGATTAAAGACGTGCGCCGCCGCCGCCACCTGGCTCATCTCTCTATTATAATAAACTCTCCACGTGGATGCAGCGTTTGGGTTGTGAATTACTGAACACTGACTCTGCCGCCATGACGCATGGTGTGCATCTCCCCAGCCCGCTGCTGCATCTGCCCAGCCGCAGCATGTTTCCCTGCACATGTGTGGGATCTTCTCGGGGTCCCCCGCACAGTAATTCGTAACATTGGTGCCCAGCATTGCCAGGCAATCCCACTGCTTTCTCCGGCCTACCAGCAGTCTGAGGAGCTCTGGGACCCTGTACGACCCACCATTTTTCCTCTGGAGGATCACTGGGGACTCTTCACCCTACTGGATTGGTAAGATTCCTCCCTTCCCTTCTAGCCATTTGCCCACAAGCGAGGATTTGTCTAGTTTCACTCACTGGTACCTCGTGTCTTTCGGGCTCTAAGCCCCTCGGCACCTGTCCCTATGCGACGGCATATGGAGACGGCTTGTGCCCTCTCAATGCCACGGCCCACAGCCTTTGTGATGATGGTCCGTTGTCTATCTTGAACCGTAATTGTTGGCCTTCGCTGACCCTCTGGGATGCTGTAGGTCAGTCCTCTGAGCCTTATACCTCATTGTGGAAAATGCGCCTAGGACCCCCTGACCCCACCACTGCTACCGACCCATGGCTTGGGGTCGGTCCCCTGTGGCTGCTAGCAGGTTCCTCTCTCCTGCCCAGCTGCACTGCTGCTTCTCCATCTTTCTTTCACAAAGTCTATTTCCTATGTGCGAATGGAAATGTATGATTTATCAATGACCATCTATATTTCTTTCTGACTGACTTTTAAATGCTTCAATTTATCTGTTCCTTATCTGCTCAGTTTACTTTTTGGGGGGAAAAACAAACAAACAACAACACCCCACATGATCACGTGATCAGGCAGTGCCATCTTAAGTAAGGGCGATCACGTGAACAAAGCACCATCTTAAATAAGGGCAACCACATGGTCAAGCTGCCATCTTAAATAAGGGCAACCAAGTGGTCTAGTCACCATCTTGGCTGAGGTCAAAACAGGCAGATCATAGGACCTCACTGACATCTTTACTAAGGGCAGCATGGGCAGGGCACCCAGTGCTCAGGCTGTCTGTATGGAGGAAGGTTAGGGAATCGCCTCCCGCCGTGCATTGTTTCAACATTGTTTTATGGGCAGAGGAAAAGTCTTCTGGCCTTGGCCTGGATTCTCCAGCTGCCTCTCTCAGCTCCAGCCGTCTGGGCAGGGTGGAGGTCCAGTCTTGGCCTTCCGTTAGTTCCTCTGCAGCCGCTTGTGTGGACGGAGCTGGAGAGGTATGCACTCCCCTCTGAGGCATCCGTGGAACCACATGCAGGCGGTATCATTATATTAAGATTTTAAATTTCAAGCCAAGCAGTGGTGACTGGCGCACGCCTTTAATCCCAGAACTCGGGAGGCAGAGGCAGGCGGATCTCTGTGATTTTGAGTTCCAGCACCGCCAGGGCTGTTACACAGAGAAACCCTTTCTTGAAACCCCCCCCCCCCCACAAAAAAAAATTAAATTTCAGATTTTAGCATTAATACAATTCTGATACACTTTGGGTCACAAGCTCAGGATTTTAAATTTTCCTTGGTCACTCATTATTTGCTTTTCTATGATTTGGATTTCAGTACTGATTGATAATACTAATTTATCTAAAACTTTTTTTCCTCACCTGTCTATTCCTGAGAATGGTATTTCTCTCCTTCCTGGTCTTCCTTTCCCTATTACTAAGACCATGGGCCAAGAGGTTCCAAATAAATTCATAAAATTTTAACTCTCATCTCCAGTCTATATCTCAGCAGGCTGGCAGACACGTCGGAGCAGCAGTGTGGACCACAACCTGCGGCCCTTTCCCTGCTATGGCTGCCAGCAGAGATTCTTGTCTATGTGATGTGGACCAGCCCAGCCAAACGTAATTGTTCCCTGCCTCTACAGCCAGGTCAGATGACCACATGCCTGGATTCCCTCCTCACCTTTAACTAGCCAGAGTCCTCCATACCACCTGCGCCCTGTTTCAGCTTGAAGCAGCTATGGAGAATACGTCATCCTGTGCTCCCTGTTCCCAGGACAGGCTGGAGGGCTAGGTTAGGGATGGAAACCCTGGCATAGAGTCCACCAAGAGGGTCCTTTTCTTGAAATTGGGCTGCACCCTGACTCACAAGCCCCTTTTCTCCTGTTCTCATTCGGCCTTGGGGTCTTTCCCCATCACTCTTCTTTGCCTTCTCAGGAGACAGCTTAGGAAATAATTATTTCTATATAAGTCATTCAGGATTATAATCCGACTGTACTCAAAGATCAGAACTAAAGCTACAGGGCCTTAAAAATGGTAGTAGAGCCAGGCGGTGGCGCACGCCTTTAATCCCAGCACTCAGGAGGTAGAGGCAGGCGGATCTCTGTGAGTTCGAGGCCAGCCTGGCCTACAGAGTGAGATCCAGGAAAAGTGTAAAGCTACACAGAGAAACCCTGTCTCGGAAAACAAAACAAAAAAAACCAAAAATGGTAGTAGATTCAGATATCACTGCCAACAGCTTAAAGAATGTCTCTCCTTACTCAAGGACTATTCAGCTTAAAAATGTGAACGTCCCTGTCCTTGCTAACTTCATTAAGCTGTAACTAACTGGGAAACCTGTATATTCAGATTTAAGGTATATATATGCTCTCAAAGTTATAAATACATCTAACAGATCTTGTTCCCCCAGTCCTCTAACACCTGTAGAGATCTGAGAATCTGGCATTTAATATAAAAGCCTTTTTATGATAAAGAGACATGTCAGCTCCTGGCAGCATCCTGTATCTCCTCCAAGAAGATAGATAGCCTCAGAAGAACTTTCACCCAGAAGCTTCTGGCAAGGCTGGCCATGCAGGGAAAAGCTGAGATCCTGTCCAGACTGTGAATAAGTGGAACAATGGAGGACCGATTGCCCCATACTGCAAAGTCAAGGTGGGTCAGTTCCCCAAATTTCTACCCCACAGAAAAAATCAAAATCTGTCAGATCTTCTGGGCTTAGCAGCTGAACAAGTGCTGCCTTTGGGGCTTCTGTCCTCCAGCGACCACGGAGAGACTTGGGATTGCTGCCTAGGTAGCTAGAAATTTGTCTCATTTCTTAAATTTATCTTTTACAGACAGGTATGCCTCATTCACAGACTTCATGATTCAGGATAGACTGGTTTCAGATATAACTCCAGAGGTTCAAAGTTTTAATACTGATAAATGCAGCTTTGATAAACTGATAGAACATTGACTACAGAGTTCTTAAGAGTCCTTAAATGGATTTTTAACCCTTTTGCCATAATGTAAATCCATTCCAGCTGTCTTACAGATACCTACAGGCTCCTGGGAAAAGTTCTGCTACTGCATCAAGAAATCTGGTCTGATGAAAACTAACAATCTCCAGAGCCTATTTCTGATCCCACTTATTTTTCGAGCATATTTTGCAGATTCATTGTTCCCACCTGACCTCCAGAGAAACAGCAGATCCCATGACTTCTGTACTCCTGATTTGGCATGCCATTTCCCCCCAAGCTCCTGGAACACCACTGCTGCAACCTGCCTCCTCAGCTCCCTCAAGGAACGTTTCTGAGATCTTCCACTGTGTTTGTGACTCCTGTTTTCCCCTCCCGACTTCGCCCCTTGTCAGCTTGAGGTAGCCTCAAGAATTCAGGGCCCTTGTTCCCCCACTTGCTCCCATAACTCACCTCTTTTAATAATAATAAAAACAGAGGAATATTAATATTCTGATCCACCCCTTGAAATCCCACCCCTTGGCTCTACCCTGTGTCCTGACATAAAAGCCTCATTCTAAGGAAAACTCTTCCCCTTCCTCTCTCTCTCTTCCACTTTTCCTCCCATGGCATGTGCACCCTCAACCTCTCTCTCTCTCCTTCTCTATCTTTCTCTCTGTCTCTCTCTTTCCTATCATCTCTTTCCTTCATCTTGCTATTATAATAGTAAAATCTCCACGTGAATGCAGCCTCGGTTGTGAATTACTGGCCGCCACCGCCATGCCTCATGGCATGCATCTGCCCAGTATGTTTCCCTGCACACGTGGGATACCCTCAGGGTCCCTGTCCCCCCCACACACACATAATAATTCATAACACTTTGTGCCTTTCCCTCCTGAGTGCTGGAATCACAAGGGCACAAGTATTTTCAATTGATCAGTATGTAAGCTGTCCTATGTATGTTTCCACTTAGACTCACCTTCTGGAATGCATTTTGTTGGCTCCCTAACACTGACCTCACAGGTAACTCATGCCTGAAGGAAGCTTATCCAACAAATTGAAGACTTCTTGGGCTCAGGAACTCTAGACAGCACTTCCACAGGATCACGAGGATCATTTTAAATAACAACCCTGCCAAGCATGTGTCACTAAATATAATACACCAGAGAAAGAGATGCTTATTTATGAAGTAAGCCAGGGGCCAGAGTGAGAGGCAGAGTCACCTCATCTGACCTCAGCTGGTAATGGAATAGCCAGCGACATTTCTTTTCTGCTCTGTGCATGTCTATTAATGACCAATCAAGCATTCTGAGTCTTGTTTGGGGGGTTTACAAATTAATCTTAGCAAGTTAGATGAATTGACAAATACACACTCAAATAATAAGAATCAGCTCTGTATGGAGAGGGGCCTGGCTTCATGGACACATGACCTGTGCCATTGCATAGATGCCCACTCCAAAGGGTCCCAGGCTTGTCTCAGTGCTTTTACCAGTGTTATGGTATGGGAACTCTTATAAACAAGGGGCTCCTGTCATTTAATTTTGCACTGAGCTATAAACTATGAAACTATTCTGGTCTATCTTTAAATTCATGAATGAGATCATACACATATCACTAGAACTTCTCTTGTCTGTCCTTCTGTCTTTTCCTTCTTTAAAGGACTCTGGAGATCTTCTCTTATTGACATATAAAAATCTGCTTCCTTCTAACAGCCCAACACCCATAGTACAGGGGCCTTACAATGTATTATTGACTCTCCTATTATGACCCTTATTTTGCTCAGAGATTTTCTTTTGATTTTGGAAATTAGTGAGCTGGGCATGGCAGCATACACCTTGTGATCCGAGCACTTTAGAGGCAGACAGTTGGATCAGTACAGGCTCAAGAAAGTCTAGTATGTGTAGCCAGCACCATATAAAGACATACAGTCTTTTTTTTTCTTTTCTTTTTTTTTGGTTTTGGTTTTTCGAGACAGGGTTTCTCTGTGTAGCTTTGGAGCCTGTCCTGGAACTCACTTTGTAGCCCAGGCTGGCCTCGAACTCACAGAGATCCACCTGCCTCTGCCTCCTGAGTGCTGGGATTAAAGGCGTGTGCCACCACCGCCTGGCAACATACAGTCTTAAAAAAAAAAAAAAAAAAAAAAAAGGAAGGGAAGCTGGCAAGATGGCTCAGCAGTTAAGAGCACTTGTTGCTCTTGCAGAAGACTCAGGTTTGGTTCCCAGCACTCACATGGCAGCTCACTACTATCTGTAACTCTAGTTCCAAGGCATCTGATACCGTCTTTGGACTCCCACAGGCAACTGGTGTGCACATGGTACATAGATATATATGCAGGTAAAACACCCATACACATAAAGCAAAAATAAATAAATCTTTTCTTTAAAGAAGGGGAAAAAAAGAAATTACACGGAAAGGACCATGTATCTTCACACACAGTATGCACTTTGTCATGCCTCAAAATTATATTTATCTACTACTCTAGCAGTGGAATTTGTCACTGAGTCAAAACATAATTGTATTTCAAATGATAGTTATTGGATTGTTGCTCACCAAAGAGACTGATTTTCACTCCTACCAAGAATATTTGAGAATGCCTATTTTCTCACAGTGTGCTAACTCCAGAAATGTCCAAACCTAAAATAAATAAATATGTATAAAAACTTGTCAAAAGCCTGATAGACCAAAAAAAAAAAATGACATCTTGTTGTTGTTGTTGTTGTTGTAATTGCATCTGTCTGATTGTGCGTGAATGGGAATGGTTCGCCCTGTTCTTCTGTATTGGCTGTGTTCTTTTTGTTAAACTACAAGTAGGAACAAATCCCGTCTTGTTTCTTCCCTCTGTTCATTTTTCTGTTAGAGTGCTTGTCTTTGGTTGTTGTTTGTTGGTGGTGGTGGTGGTGAAGGCGGTGGCGGAGGAGGCAGTGATGCCAGGGACTGTACCCAAGGCCTTGTACATGATAGGCAGGTTCTCTACCACTGTGCTACAATGCATTTGGCAACAACAGTGCCTTGGTCAGGCTCCCCCAGTAAAAATTTGATAGTGACAGGTCCTTCCTTCCCTCCCTTTGAGTTTAGGGTGACAAAGTCTTACAATCAATAATTCATTAGGAGCCAGGCAGTGGTGGCGCACGCCTTTAATCCCGGCACTCGGGAGGCAGAGGCAAGCAGATCTTTGTGAGTTCCAGGACAGCCTGGTCTACAGTGTGAGTTCCAGGACAGCCAAAGCTACACAGAGAAACTAGGTCTCAGAACCCCCACCTCCCCCCAAAAAATTTCATTAGGAACTGGATGGAGGGTATCTCAGGCTGGCCTTAAACTCCCCATAGCCGAGGATGACCTTGAACTCCTGATTGTCCCACCTCTACCTCCCAAGTGCTGGGATTATAGGTATGTGCCACCACCCTAAGGTTATTATCATTTTGTGGTGTGTGTTGTTTAGATAGGGCCTCATTATTTAGCCCAATCTTGCCCTGAATTCATGAAAATTCTCCTTTTTTGGCCTCCCAAGTGCTGGTATTACAGCATGCACCACCATACCCAGCTCAGTTTTCCAATTATTTATATCTTAATCTTGATAGTATGGCACATTGTAAACAATTACTGCTATTAGCTAAAGGCCATAATTTTTCATTTCATTTTCTTATTAAAATTTTATGTGTTTGGGTGTTTTGCCTGCATGTATGTTTATGCATCCCTTGTGTGTTTGGTGCCTGTGGAGACCAGAAGAAGGCACTGGATTCCCTGGGACTGGAGTTACAGATGGTTTGAGCTGTTGTATGGGTACCAGGAATCAAACTCAGGTCCTCTGGAAGCACAGCCAGTGCTCTCGGCCCCTGAGCACTTCTCCAACCCCTTTCATTTCTATCTTAGGTTCTTTTTTCTGTTTCAGGATCCTCTCCCAGACATCGTAGTTTTTCATTTTACTTATTTACATGTGTTTCTACTGCTCGGCTGGAACAGATGGATTTCCGCTGCTTGTGGACAGTTGTCATTTCCCGTCAGTTTGCTGAGTGGCCAGAGCAAAACCCCTTCTGTGCCAGCCCTGTCCAGGACACAGAATCTGCCAGAGTCCAAGCTGCCAGGCCTAAGCTGCCTCCTGCTTCCCCTCTAGGCTCCCAGAGACTCCCTTCTTCCCTACCCTCGTGCCCTACAGTCTGACCCAAGTCCAGCAGTGACAAATCTCCCTCCGAAGGCCATGCTACTTCCCAACCTGCTTTGCCCAAGGCTAGGACTACTCCACATGGTCCATAAAGTTGCTTTGCATTCAAGTATTTATTTGTTTTAAATGTTCCATATTCAGGGTAGCTAAGGTTTGGTTTTGTTCTTTGATTTTTTAAATTTATTTTTATTTCATTTGTGTGTGTGTGTGTGTCTGTGAGCACACATGCGCGCACATGCTGGGAGTGGGGTTATATGTTCATATGTGTGTAGGTACCCTCAGAGGCCAGATGAGGGTGTTGGATCCCTTGGAGCTATAGTTACAGGCAGTCTGTGAGCAGCTAGATGTAGGTGCTGG
>CABHPH010141134.1:24519-34783 GCA_902168325.1 Peromyscus nudipes
CTTCTCATCGTTATCTTGTTTTGTGTGTATGGTGTTTTGTTTTCATGTATGTCTGAGCACCACATGCCTGCCTGGTGCCTTCAGAGGCCAGAAGAGAGCGTTAGATCTTCTGGAACCGTGGGTAGGTACTTCATTAAGATGATTGAATGAGTGGATAAATCTATGTTGTCAAAGAAAGAACTCATAGGACTTTGTCATCTTGACTATTGTTATAGTTGATTTTGTTGTTGTTGGATTTTATTTATTTTATGTATATGCATGTTTTTCATGCATGTATGTATGTGCACCACACGCATGCTTGGTGCCCAAAGAAGTCAGAAGAAGGCATCAGATCCCCTGGAACCAGAGTCCCACGTGGTTGTGAGCCACCATATGCGTGCTGAGAAGTGAACCTGGAAAGTCCTCTAGAAGAGCAACAAGTCATCTCTCCAGCCCCTCTGGTTTGGTATTTTGAGACAGGGCTCCACTCCATAGCCCAGACTGCTATAACACACAGCAGTCCTCTGATGTTACAGGTGGTCCACAGTGCCCACCTGGTTTTCCTAATTGGCAGTCTCTAGTATAATTCTAACCAAAGAGTCACTCCTTCTCATATTTGTGTGAGAAGTGGAGACAGGAACTTTGGGACAGAGAGCTGATGGACTGGGGAAGTTCCTGCACCTAGTTTGTGACCTAATGAGAGGTGAGATGCACAGGTGCAGAGGCCTGGAGAAAGTGGGAAGCAGACTTGGTTTATGGATGAGAGGTCAGGGTTGAGAGAGTTGAGAGTTGTCTTGATTTAGAAGCAGAAGTGCAAAGTATGAAAGTGAATGAGCCCCTGAGGGAAAGGAGCCAGGGACAGACAAAGGAAAGATGTCTCCCATGGTTAAGGAACAGGGGAGAAACACCCACAGGTGTTTCAGGGAGGGCATGGAGCTGGAGAAGATCACAGACACAGCAGCAGTTGCAAAGCCAAGGAGGAAAGAGGACACACACCTGGGAATAACCCACAAGTTACCGTTGACAGGTGGAATCAAGAGTCTAGATTTTCCCCACAAACAGGAGCCCAAAAGCTCAGTTCAGGCAGGCAGACAGCACTATCTGTTTTGACTTCTGCTCTATACCTGGAGCCTGAAACAGTGTGGCACCTGGTAAGAATTCAGTAAATACTGCTGAACAAGGAGAAGAACAGGACTTAAATCTAGATGCTAGAAGGGCAGGCTGCTAGCATGATGCTGGTCCTTTTCTCCCAGTCCACAGGGAATACTGAGTTAGAGACAGGAAGACCTCATGCTGACAGCCTGGAGCTAGAGCCAGAGCTCTTGGGGAACCAAGGACAGAAATCCCTCCTGCTTCCACACCAAGCAGCCAAGAGCTGGCCCGGGATTCCCACTGAGCACTTTCTCAGCCCTCTGCATTCCTGCTGAGCCCCGTGTACAGTGAAGAGAGAGAAAAATGACAGTGTAGTGAAAGATTGTGTTAATGAGCGACTGAGCACCTGCCAAGTGGGTGGGGAGGGAGCCGCTTTTCTTCCCTGACTACTTTGGCAGAAAAATTTTTTGTAAGTGACTCATCGTTGCATTACTCAGATTACAAACTTGTGAGCAGATAAGAGGTCAGAACCCAGGGAAAACAGATCCACCCCGCACCTCCAAATTCTACACTTGTTATCTGGCGTGTAGGAGGGATTCCATAGATGTATATACATGGGAGCGTTCTCACAGTACACTTTACACTTGAAGATTTCCATATGTCAATCATCCTTAATAAATTATTTTCCAAAAGAGAAAAAAAATGTAAAAATTTTAAATCACACAGCTTGGATATTTAATTTATATATGCTTATTTGCATATAAGAATGCATCTAATTCATGTTTTGCTCAAACAGAAATTTGTTTTGAAATAAGTTTTTTTTTTTCTTCTGGTGCAAAGGAAGAAAGTGAGTGAGGGCTTCTCCCGTGGTAGATGAGTGCTCTGCCACTGAGCTACACCAAAGTCCTAAAAGTAAATAATTATTTTGGGGAAAACGAAGGCCAGCCCAGAAAGACAAGACACAAAGCATGTCATTGTGGAATTTCTAGCCACATACCAGGATAAGGACCCCTTCCTCCCCTGAGAAGAGAATCAAAGAAGAGAATTTTGTTATTGGGGTGAGAATGTGTTGTTCTTTTTGTAAACTTTTTGTAATTTTTCATTTAGCTGGCTAGCCTCCTCCTTGATACCAGTCTTTTCTTTAATCTACAGGAAGCCCTCCCTCTCACAGCCTTGAGGGAAGGACGACTTTCTCCTGAGGAAGCCAGACTCTGCCCTTCTGCTTAGTCCTGATGTGCTGCTGTAGGATGTGAAGGAGCAGTGTTGCCCACCCACCTCTAGAAGGTCCAGTTCCCACGTCCCCTGTGCCCAGGGTGTAGTGAGCAATCAGAGTTTGGCTGAGGGAAGCGTACTTTAGACTTTCTCAAGAGTTTTTGCAAATTATTTCTCCCAAATTTAAATTCCAGTGGCCAAGAATTTAAATGGCTCCATCATTGTGGTCTTCAGGGTTTTATGTCAGACCACAAACACAAACACTTCTGGGTTATGTTTTTTATTTTATTTATTTTTTATTTATTTATTTGCTTGTTTGTTTGTTTGTTTGTTTGTTTGTTTTTTCCAGAGCTGAGGACCAAACCCAGGGCCTTGTACTTGCTAGGCAAGCACTCTACCACTGAGCTAAATCCCCAACCCCTTATTTTGGTTTTTTGAGACAAGGCTTCTCCATGTAGCTCTGGCTGTCCTGAAACTCGTTTTGTAGACCAGGCTGGCCTGGAACCCACAGATATCCGCCTGGCTCTGCCTCCGTAGTACTGGGATTAAAGGCATGTGCCACTACCGCCCGGCAGCCAGTGTTCTTAACCACTGAACCATCTTTCCAGCCTGGCTGCTCTTGCACACCTCAAAACAAAAAGTTCTAATTTAAAAAAAAAATTTTTTTGTTTTGTTTTTGTTTTTGTTTTTTGTTTTTCAAGACAGGATTTCTCTGTGTAGTCCTAACTGTCCTGGAACTCACTCTTTAAACCAGGCTGGCCTCGAACTCACAAAGCTCTGCCTGCCTCTGCCTCCCAAGTGCTGGGATCAAAGGTGTGCACCACCACCACCCAGTTTTAAAAAAAGGGGTTTTAGGGGGATGGAATAATGGCTCAGTGGTTAAGAGCACTGACTGCTCTTCCAGGGGACCCAGGTTCAATTCCCAGCACCCACATGGCGGCTCACAACTGTCTGTAGCTCCAGTTCCCGGGGACCCGACACCCATGGCAAAAAACACCAATGCACATAAAATAAAAATTAAAAAAAAGGGGGTTTTAAACCATTACATTTATGTATTTATTTGTGGAAGGAGGTGTGCCATGGTGCACATGGGATGCTCAGAGGACATCTTGTAAGAATTGGTTCTTTCCTTCCACCATGTGGGTCTAGGGGGCACAAACTCAGGTCATCAGGCTAGGCAGCTGAGTATCTCATCTTTTTCACTGTTGTTTGCTTTGGTTTTTGAGGCAGGGTCTCAATCAGTGGACCAGCCTAGCCTCATACTTGTAGCAATCCTCCTGCCTCAGTCTCTTGAGTTCTGGGATTAGGTGGCATGCCCTGCTGCTTCTTGTTTTTGACTTGAAATTCGAAAAGGCTCGAGAAACTCAGCCTCCCGAGGAGATGGGGTAATAAGTCAATGTTTACTTTGTACGTTGAAACTTGTCTGCCTCATATAGCTCATTCGCCACTGTGGAGGGTAAAACGGAGCCCTAGGTAAAACTAACTTCTTGAATCAACAGGCCTAAACTTAGCAAAATGTACAAAGAATTCCAGGAGGCACAGGGCCAAAGGTGCCCGTCATTATCTTCAAATGTTTCAGGCTTTGGCTCAAAAGCCACCTCCACACAGTGACAGCCCCCCCCCCACCTGCTCTATACCTAGTCCTCCTGATTTAAGATGCCTTCATTGCACTTACCAGCCTCTGAAAGTATTAATTATCTACCTGTGTTTCTCTGTCTTGCCTTTTATAATACAATCTCCATGTGGCCTCTGAAGTTTGAGGCCAGCCAGGGCTACATAGTGAGACCTGACTCAAAACAAACAAACAAACAAACAATAACCAAAGAAAAAGATGAAGAAGAAAAAGAAGTTCTTAAGAAAGAAGCAAAGCCGGGCAGTGGTGGCGCACGCCTTTAATCCCAGCACTCAGGAGGCAGAGCCAGGCGGATTTCTGTGAGTTCGAGGCCAGCCTGGGCTACCAAGTGAGTTCCAGGAAAGGCGCAAAGCTACACATAGAGACCCTGTCTCGAAAAACCAAAAAAAAAAAAAAAAAAAAGAAAGAAAGAAGCAAGAAAAGAGAGACACTAACATTGAACTTGCTGAAATTGTGCTGTCTCAGCCTCCCAAGTGTTGTGATTACAGGCTGCACCCCTGCACTAGGCCAGGAGCTGAGATCTTACCTCCTATATCCCAACAATAATGCACAATATTGTCCTCCCAAAGATGTCACTACCCTAAACTCAGGGGGCTCTTCATCTGTTATGAACAAAGGTATTGTCCAGATGTGATTAAGTTAAGGATTTTGAAGCTAGGTGTGGTAGCCCATGCCTATAGTCCCAGCTTTT
The DNA here is from genome assembly GCA_902168325.1 of Peromyscus nudipes. Taxonomy (NCBI): domain Eukaryota; kingdom Metazoa; phylum Chordata; class Mammalia; order Rodentia; family Cricetidae; genus Peromyscus; species Peromyscus nudipes. Next base: position 29,127 of record CABHPH010141134.1, read on the forward strand.
GAGTGGCTGAGGCAGGAGGATTGCCATAAATTCAATGCCAGTCTGAGGAAACATGGTGGGTTCAAGGCAACCCTAGGCTACTTCTGAAACCCTATCTAGAAAAATAAAAGGATCTTGAGATGAGGAGGTTATCCCAGAAGCAGGAAGGAGCTCCACACTCAGAGAAGACTTTAGATGCTTCTGAAGCTCTCAGACAAATTAAATTTAGCAGAGTTTATTTGACCAAAGACCAATTTGTGAATAAGGAAGTACTCAGGACTAGAAGACATTCAAGCTTTTATAGGCTGCTCACAGAGGCAAACTAGAAGAATCACCTGATTGACCAGAGGCAGGTGTCTGCCTTATTTGGGTATGGTGTGACAAGTTGGTAGCCCATAATTAGCTGAGATCGGACTGTGTACTCCTAATTTAAGATTCAGTTTGCTTACATGCTAAGTTAAGTTCCAGTTTGTCACTATGTAGGTACTCAGAATATGGAGTCAGCCCGAGGCTAATGACCTCCCATTTAATTTAACAATGCTACCTTGTTGGCTTTTAAAGATGTTTAAAAGGACCAGGAGTCAAGGAATACAGGGAACCAGTCTCCCTGAGAATGTCCAGACTGCACCAAGCCCTGCTAAAAGTGGGGGTTTAGGATTTTTGGCAAGAAACGTATGATAATAAGTTTGTAGGTTTTTTTTAAGCCACTAAATTTGGGATGATTTGTTGTAGTAGCAACTAAAGAAAACTAAAGCAAATGGTCCCTGACAAATGGATGGTGCTTCATAAACAGGTGTTTGTGTTTCTTGACTAACTGTATTATATCTAGGATCTCAGCCAACATTTTAAAGATTATTTTTCATCTTACCCCCTGCTCCCCACCCAGACAGGGTCTCGTTTGTAGCCATGGCTGTCCTAGAACTTACTATGTAGACCAGGCAGACCTCAGCTCATAGAGATCTGCCTGCCTCTACCTCCTGAGTGCTGAGACTAAGGGTGTGCGCCTTCACCATTCATTCATCCATCCATCCATCCATCCATCCATCCATCCATCCATCCATCTATCTATCTATCTATCTATCTATCTATCTATCTATCTATCTATCTATCTATCTATCTATCTATCTATCTATCTATTTATCTATTTGAGACAGGGTTTCTCTATGTAATCCTGAATGTTCTGTAACTCACTATGTAGACCAGCCTTGAACTCAGATCCTCTTGCTTCTGACTCCCAAATATTGGGATTAAAGGCATGTTCTACCACCACTGGCAATTTTTATTACTTTTTTAAAGTGTGTGTGTGTGTATATGTAGAGAGGATTGGCCCAGGGACTTAAATGAGCATACTTGCTGGGAGGTAGAAAAGAGCTTGTGTGTGTGTGTGTGTGTGTGTGTGTGTGTGTGTGTTTGTGTATGTGATGTCTAGGACCCCAGCTTGTGTGTGTGTGTGTGTGTCTGTATGTGTGTGTGATGTCTAGGACCCCAGCTTGTGTGTGTGTGTGTGTGTGTGTGTGTGTGTGTGTGTGTATGTGTGTGTGATGTCTAGGACCCCAGCACTTTAGGGAGACACTGCAGGAGAATCACAAATTCAGACCAGACAAGGGCCAGACTTTGGTCATCTCAAAACAACAACAATGAAATAAACAAAAAGCTGGAGGACAGTGGTGGATCACACCTTTAATCCCAGCACTTGGGAGGCAGGGGCAGGTGGATCTCTGTGAGTTCGAGGCCAGCTACACAAAGGAAACAAACAAACAAAACGGGCAGAAGATAGCACATCGAGTAGTGTCCCCGTCTGTCCCCGTTCTTTTTTTTAAATATTTATTTATTTATTATGTATACAGTATTCTGTATGTTTGCCTACAGGTCAGAAGAGGGCACCAGGTATCATTACAGATGGTTGTGAACCACCATGTGGTTGCTGGAAATTGAACTCAGGACCTCTGGAAGAGCAGCCAGTGCCCTTACCTACTGAGCCATCTCTCCAGCCCCTGGTCCCCGTTCTTATTCTTTAATATGGTTTTTTTTTTGTTTTTTTTTTTTTTTTTTGTTTTTTAAAGATTTTTTTTTTAAAAGGGTAAAACACTCAAGACAATTTAAATAGAAGTCCAACAGAACCGCTGTCCGTCAGCCATGATGCCATTGGGTGTTCTCGGAGTCCTCCTGGTGAGGAAGAAGGCTCTGATACTTTATTCATACACGGCCTTCTTATCTGCAATGTAATCTACAATTTCTTGTGGACACATTAACTTCTCTGCATCTATGTCAGGAATTTCAAACCCAAATCGTCTTCCATGGCCATAATAATCTCCACTTGGTCCAAATTGTCTAAGCCCAGGTCCTTCATAAAATGAGAATTTACTGAGAGCGTTTTTGGGTCAGTCTTGCCGTAGAGTTTCAAGACATACAGCACTCGGTCCCTGATTCCCTCTGACGTCAAAGGGGGTGCGTCACTGTACTGACAGCGCAAGTGTGTGACCCTTCCAGGCGCCTGCGTGAGTGCCAAGGAGGGCTGCAGAGTCCTGGGCCTTCTCCGGGTTCCCTCAGGGCAGAGAGTGGTGCTGAGCGGCCGGACCAAGGCCAGTGTGGGAAGCCGGAGCAGCGGCGCGAAGGCCAGGGCAGGCGGCCTAATATGTTTTTTAAAGTTCCTAGGTACATGCCTTTCCAAGTTTCTTTAATTTAATTTAATTAATTTATTTATTTATTTATTTATTTTGGTTTTTTGAGGCAGGGTTTCTCTGTGTAGCTTTGGTGCCTGTCCTGGATTCCACTCTGTAGCCCAGGCTGGCCTCGAACTCACAGAGATCTGCCTGCCTCTGCCTCCTGAGTGCTGGGATTAAAGGCGTGTGCCACCACTGCCCGGCTTTTTAATTTTATTTTATTATATGTGTATAGGTCTATGTCTGGGTACTGCATGTAGTGTCTAAAGAGGCCAGAAGAGGGCATAAAATCCCCAGGAAATGGAGTTACAGCTGGTTGTAGGTCATCATGTGGGTGCTGGGATCTAGACACAGCGGGTCCTCTGGAAGAACAGACAGTGCTCTCAACCACTGAACTACCTCTTCAGCCCTCTTTGTTTTTATTTTTATCTAATTCCAACAATAAAGACATGTAAAAAACTCACTTATGGTCCTTTTGCTCTACCAGACTTCTTGTTATTGTGCCTGTCTTTTTTGGGGGTTGGGGTGGGGGGTTCGATACAGAGTTTCTCTGTATAACAGCTCTGGCTGTCCTGGAACTCCCTCTGTAGACCAGACTGAACTTCCTCTGTAGACCAGACTGGTTTCGAACTCACGGAGATCCACCTACCTCTGCCTGCCAGTGCTGGGATTAAGTGTGTGCGCCACCACGGTCTGGCTTGTGCCTGTCTTCTTTTAGCCCTCATCTACACATGTATCTTCTTCCCTGGTGCTAGGGACTAGATTCAGGACCTTACACATGTAGACAAGAGCCCTACCAGTAGACTATACCTGACCCCTAAAACTATGTGTACACATGCAGATACATAATTGCATTGTATGTATACACATATACATATATGTAGTTTTAGCCTGGTATGGTGGCACACACCTTTAATCCCAGCACTTGGGAGGCAGAGGCAGGCGGATCTCTGAGTTGAGGCCAGCCTGGGCTACAGAGCAAGTTCCAGGATAGCCAGGGCTACACAGAGAAACGCTGTCTCAAAAATAAATAAAAATAAAACCAAAACCATGTATGTGATTTTCTTTTTTCTTTTGAATTACATTACTTTTTCACTGGGACACTGGAACACAATAAGAGGTTTATTAGGGGTCATGGAATGACAGCTAAAAGCAGAAGCAGCTAGACGAGGCAGAGACTCATCCCGTGGATCTAACAAGGTCTCAGTCAACCCCACGGGAAGTGGTACAAAGTTTCCAGAGCCGTCTCATGGTCTTTAGAAATGGCCAGGCCTAGGTGTGCACACCAGGTCCACTTGTTTCTTGGGTGTGAGTGGGAAGAATGCAGTCTTGACTTGAACGCGGCGACAGAGCCGACAGGGTTGCTCTGGGAGAAGTGAGATTCCTCATAGCTGAACAGAGTACTGTCGTGTGTGTGTGTGTGTGTGTGTGTGTGTGTGTGTGTGTGTGTGTGTGTATAGCTGGCTTCATAGTCCTCCTGCCTCAAACACTAAAGTGCTGGAACTACAAGTGTGTACCACCACATCCAACCCCATAACACACCTCTCTCTTGGTTGTTGTATTTTGGGACCCAGTTTCTTCTCTGTGTGTAGCCCTGGCTGTCCTGGAACTCACTCTGTAAACCAGGCTGGCCTCAAACACAGATCTGCCTGCCTCTGCCTCCCGAGTGCTGGGATCAAAAAAAAAAAAAAAAAAAAGCATGTGCCACCACTGTCCATCAGGATTAGAACTTCTAACCAGAATCAGAAGCACAAAGTCCTACAGGAGGTCATCAGGAGTGATGAACATGGACTTCCTTCCTGCACCAGACCCCGTTAGAGTGGTAGACTTTTTCTTTAACACCTATTTCTTTAGCATCTCTTAATTATTATTAGTGTGTACCTACACAAAATGTTTTTGTGTGGGTATGCATGCTATGACATACATGTGGAAGTCAGAGGACAACTTCATGAGGGGTTCTCTCCAGTTACCTGTATGTGAGTGACAGTCTTTTGGGTGACCAAGTATATGGGTCAGAGCAGTGTTTCTGGTAAGGAAAGGGTTGCCTTCAGAACCTAAAGGGCCCTGCCAGGTACTGTGAATTCTTCTTTGTGGGCAGGGGACCAAAGGTGCAGCAATCTGTCTTTGTTTGAGACAGGGTCTCACTATGGAACTGTGAATGACCTGGAAATAGCAGAGATCCTCCTGCCTCTGCCTCCAAATTTTGGGATAACAGGTGGGTACCACAATACCTATCAGCAATTGTCTTTTACTTTGGAGCAGATGTCCCATAAGCACTGGATTCTTAAAAACTTGACTGACATTGAAGGTCCCAGTTACTTCTGTGCTCAGGGGTCATATATTTTACAATGCCAATCACTTTTGCTCAGCCTGAGTCATTAGTATGATGCCATCCACAGGATGTCCTAACAAGATTGTTCTAAGTAGGGTGGCCTCACAGGCATCTGGCCTTTGGCTAGGGCACTGTTTACCTTGCCCAGTAGGGCTCTAGGGTATCAGGGACAGTTTAAGATTCTGTGTTCAACAACCCTCAAAAATGCCTGTGGGTCCTGTCCTCTGTGCATAATCAAGAGGAAATATCACAAGCCCCATTCCAGAAGGATAGTGATCAAACCAGTAATGCTTTGCTCACACGTTTTTGGTGTTGCCAGTCTTCATGAACAGTCAATGAGTTTGGGGTCTGAAAAGAGACTCAGGTCAGGAAACTAGTCAAAGGGGTATGATTTAAAAAATAAACAAAAACTCAGGATCTCTCCTTGTCTTTCTGCCCATCCATCCTTGTTTGCTTTTCTTTTCGTGTGTTTGAAGGTGCACTCGCATGGAGGCCTGAGGTTGACGTCAGGTATCTCCCTGGTTCGTCACCCTGTATTTTGAGACACCATTTGTCACTGAAGCTAGGCGGACTGACCAGCAAGCCTCAGGGCTGCTCCTTGTCTCAGCTTCCCTAGTGCCGGGATAATAGGTGTCTGCTGCTGTGCCTGGGTTTTTGGGAGGCTGCTGTGCTCATTGGTATAA
>CABHPH010141135.1:4769-45689 GCA_902168325.1 Peromyscus nudipes
TCCAAATGGTACTTATAAATCACAGCTGGGGAGGAGGAAGAACGCCGCCATCCTACAGCACAGTAGGTTAACTGTGGTAACAATTCATTGACTGTTTCAAAATAGCAAGCAGAGGGGCTTTTTGAATGTTTCCCAATTTCCAACACAAAGAAATGCAGCATGTCTGAGGTGGTGGGTGCACTCATCTGCCCAATATGCATTGTAGACCTGTATGAAAATGTCACAATGCCCCTCGTGACTATGTGTCAATATTTAATTTAAAATAAAAATGTGGGCCACATCATGAATGGGTGCTTTCAGAGATGAAAAACAGCCACTTGACAGCACAGAAACTGTTGTCAACTGAAGACAAATCAGAGATGAATATGTGACATCTTGGAATAAAAACATGTGCCTGTGGGAAAGCGTTTTGGAGCCCTGGGACTATGTTCTCCATGCAGCTCCATCAGTGAAAGCAGCAGGCACCTCCTCACTCCACTTCTCTGCTCATCCTCTGGCCCCAGGCCTCTCTCTTGACCTAGCCACGCCCACAAAGCCGCCCACTGTTCTCGTGGTCCCTTTGATGTCGGGGACTCTTTATTCTCATCTCTGCTGCCTCTCTGGCTCTGCAGAATCGCCAAATTTCATCTCGCACTGGGGACAGCCAGTGCATGATCTACAGCTACTCTCACTCCTGCCCAACCTTTGCTCCTCATCCCTCAGCCCTCCATCAATCAAGAGCTCAGGCAACCACCCCGGTCAGATCGAAACCAAACTGCTCCTGTGGGAACCACAGCATGCTCCCATTTGGAAGGGGAGGCCGTCTGCCCAGAGGAGGCTTCAGCTGTTGAGCTCCATTTGCATGAATAAACAGCTCTGAAGGGTTCAGTTGAAGCTTTTATGTAAACACTCTCCAAAATATGTTCTGTGCTGCATTATCCCCAGCCATAAAGATTCTGGAATCGGAATTTGGCTGTCAGTTTTATTGATGTTGCATGGGGTACAGTAGAATACAGCTTTCTCTTTTGGAAATTTATTGGCACGGCAGTGTGAAGAGCAATAAAACTGTGTTTTTAATCAGTAAGCCAAGCAGACATGATTCCGGGAGAAATATAGGAAGCAAACATGCCATGGTGAGGAGGTTTCTCCCTCCACTGCCCCTGCTGCTCTGGTTAAACAATACGGGGGGAGGGGAGGTGCGGGGAAGGCACGCAGGGGTTCTTGGTGGGACTGTCCTCAAGCACAGACCAAGAGAACCTTCTTTGCATTACTCCTTCTGCGTGGTCTCCAAGAAACCGTTGAGTGAAAGCATTTTCCAGAAATGAAGCTTCTGAAATTCCCCTTCATTATCTCCAAGGAAGGGATCCCTGGTGAAATGGCTTTGTGAGAGGAACAGGGAGGGTAGAACGTTCTAGAACACTCTTCCACGAGAAGCAAGGTGTGCTGCTTTGCTTCCCAGCAGAGAAAAGGTTAGGATTCAAATGTCCCCTGCAGTGCAGTATTGCCCGGAGGAAAGGCCTTCTGAAGCAGTCTGCTGGGTTGTTGCCCTGGTCCAGTTACTCAATCTCTTTGTGAGCGAATTTCTTCTGTTGCCAAAAGGAAGTACCCGTTTCACCCCACCATCCTCCTGTCCTGTGGATTAAATAAAGTTATAGGTTGCTGTGCATAACTCACACGGCAGTTTACGAAGGCAGCAAGTCCCCTCTGTCACCCGCTGACTGAAGTCTGCGATCAGAGAGGAAGCGAGCTTTCCTGGTGGCTAAGGAAATTTCTTCTGTGCAGATGCGTGAGTGAGCAGGCTGCTCTCACACGTGTCACCGGAAATGTCCTGATCTACCTCCTTCATGGCCTTGGGCCCAAAAGTCTTGAGCCATTGCAAAAACTCAACCAATGGTTGAATAATCTTCCTTGACTTGATGAAGCATCTCCTAAGTTATCTTTACATAGGTTCCTTTGACATTCACACGTCCCTCAGCACTGGTTTTGCTGTAGCTCACTGTCACTCTTTCCTCAGTGCTTACATCCTGTACAGCTCTGGAAACAACTGTAAGAATACATAGGTCCTCCCAGTGGCTTTGAGTATCTGAAGGAAAACTTCTCATAGGTACTCCCTCAAATGCCAGGAAACGCACAGATAAATGAACCAGAGGAGGAAGTGATCAGGCTGCGAGGCTGGCATCAGCTGCCTGCAAAAGGTCACAGCGGTTGAGAGAGAAACATATTCCCAGTGGATCTTTCCTTCTCTCACTCACAGAGTTTCTGGGTGTCATTCCCCACTTGTTTCCTCACAACCCCAAATAGCTTCTTGTCCACCTTCAAAGCCAAACCAAGCGGGGCGCTTCAGAACTGTTGGTAATTATTTACTTGGTGCCATGCCCTGTTTGGGGCTATCCTGATGAAATCTCTCAACAGCCCTACAAGACAGGAATTGTTATTTATGTAGCTGTATTGATGAAGAAACTGAAGCAGCGTGCTTAAATGGCATGCTCTGGGCTGCATCACCAGGTAGAAGAGCTGTGGCGATGCAGTCCCAACATTCGTCATCCTCACCACCAAGTGACACATTCTGATAAGGACCGGGAATGACTCCTGGCACAATCGCCTACTGATACAAGTTAGATGATTAAACCGGAATCCAGTTGTTAATCTTACAGTGGCAAGTGAATGCATGCGTGTGCATGTACACACACACACACACACACACGCACATACTCACTGTTCATGAACTTGAAAAACAGCCAGTCCCAACCCTTGAGCTTTTTACCTTTTCTTTTTTCTTTTCCAGATCACTCACCTATCTCCCTGTCAAAGTGATCCCATCTCAGGCTTTCAAAGGACTTAATGAGGTCATAAAAATGTAAGTAAGATACTGCATATCAAAAGACATTTATAATTGAAATAATGAATTTTTTTTTCTAAGAGAAAAGCACAGTTGAAAGGGGATAATTTTTTCCAGGAGAGAAACTGTGTTTAGGAAACCCAACTATTTTTATCTTTATAATACAAATAATATCTAGCAGCCTTTGAAGAAATGGTATGATTTTCAAGAGTCATTAAAATCCAGATAATTAACCTTGCTTCAAAGAATTGAATGCATTTTGATAAGTGACGATATTCTTTTTAAGTAGAAAAGGGATAGATTCCGATCATAAAAGTTCTCCATTCTACTACAGCAGCTATTCCCTAATGTAGCTTTTTTTTATAACTCCCACATTGATGAAAATGTTAGAAGTTTATTGTGCATCATAAGATAATCACTGTATCTAAAATATAATAAGTGCCCGACAAAAGCACTGGGTTTAAAGCCGAGCTGATGAAAAGCGTGGACCGGAAGCATAAAGCAGCCCGATGATGCTGCCACGATCTCCTGTTCTTCAGAGGGGACCTCGGTCTCTTGTTCTGGGTTTCAGCTTCCAGAGCCAAAGACCTCACACACAGATAGAAAACTCTCCAGCAAAGAACTTTGCAATGGCCTCATAACATTAGCCTGAGCCAAACTAGCTCAGTGGCTGTTTCCTTCCCCTACAGACCACCTCTAAATAATCCAAGTGACCGCCAAAGTAGATTTGCATACGCAAACAAGACTGCCTTGGCCATCTTAGCTCCACAGGGAACCTCTGCTGTTCCTTGAGTTATTAGCAAGCAATGATAATGTTAAAAATACTATCATCATCAAGAGTGCTTCCTGCTCTTGCTAAGGACTGGAGTTCAGTTCCCGGCATCCATGTTTTGTTACTCATAACTGCCTGTAACTCCAGTTCCGGGAGGATCCAATGTTGTCTTCTGGCCTCTGAGGGTACCTTCACACACATTTACGTATGCACAGAGAGATACACCCACAACACATAAAATAAACTCTAAAAACTATAAGTCCTCAATAACAGTGTGCATTACAGGAGACTCACTGCAAGTTTGTGAGCCTGCCCTGCGCTATTCTGTTCTGAAGTTTATATGTTGAGTTTCCACAACTTTTACTGCATCGAGACCTCCCACTGAGAAAAGCAGGCACAGTTAAATAAGCAAACCATCCGACATCGATGAGATGAAAGAATCCAGGAGCCATCCATTCCAGTGTGGTCGCCTTAGGCTCTGCCTTTCTGTGAGCTCAGCTCTGTCGGAGTCTGAAGCCTTCAGTGAGCATTAACCTCAGAAATACACAACCCCGTCTGCAAGCCACTTCCCTAAGATGACGTAGGTCCAGGGCTTGACTAAACTATCTAGATAATTGAGTCTAAACCGGTGCTTTGCACGTATGGGCCTTCAAAGAATAATTGTTACATGGACGAACAAATAAATGAAAACTGAACTTTAAAAAAAAAAGAAAGGAAAAGAAATACACAAACCGGCACTTGTGAATTGGAGCCGTTTTTTCTCAGCTGGCAGCAGATGGCAGTTTTTGTGGGGGTTGTGACATTACCATCATGCTTGGGTTTGGTGGATGAGAAAACTGATTCATTCACTTTTGTGCCTTTCTTAAGAAACACATTTAATCGGTAGTCTATCTGCACCCATATTCATTCAATCTCTAGCCATGTACCAGGTAAGATGAAGCCACCAGGGACTCGGAAAGAAATAGAAAGGATTCCTTGTCTTGAATTTGCTCACAGAGTGAGACACTGGAGGAAAGGGATAATTAGAATCCATGAAGTGATCCGATAATGTCATGTGTAGATGGTAACTACCTTGAAGGAGCCCCTGAAAAGGCTTTTGAAAAAAACCAAGAGTTGAAAGTCATCAAACAACTAATTCAACCCAAATCCAAGCCTTGCTGGAGTGATAGAACATCAGAGATCTCAACCATAGCCTTGAACCTTAAGGTAAATTCTACGAGGGTATCACTTTCCAGAGCTGTCCAGCAAGGGAACCAGACCAGAGATTTTTTTTTTAAGGGGCCAATGCACTTCCAACAATGTATGCTTCAGAGTCAGAAACAAGAGAATAGACTTTTGTATAAATGGGCGTGACTGAAACTCACAGTTCAATTGGGCTAGAGTTGTCGACACACATTGGTGCTCCTAAGGGAAATGTGATGTAGCCCTTAGTGATGTAGAGACAGCTTGTACACTCATATTCCTTCTCAGCGGACACAGTGGAGCATCTAGTGATCAGGGCACACACAGAGGTCATTATACAAAGACATGATCATTTCTCTCATGTTTCTTCATATTTTTTTTTCCTCTCCCCTAGTGAAATCTCTCAGAGTGATTCCCTGGAAAGGATAGAAGCTAATGCCTTTGACAACCTCCTCAATTTGTCTGAAATGTAAGCATCAGATAACAGATAGTTTATTGCTGTACACTATTACCCTGGCTGGTGGGAGCCCACTTGGTATTTGTGCTCGAGCATCCAATGCTAGGAATCCGAGAGGAAAAGCTTGCAACAATTACTAGGTCTGGGCAGGTACTAATCTCTCTCACTGCAGTGGCCTGAAGGTTTCCATGGTGACAGCGGCTTCTCCCTAGGAACTGTGTAAACCCTGAAACATCACAACACAACGCTGGAAATTAAAATTGACATTGTGAAGTCCTGCCAAGTAGCTCTTGCCTCATGGGGGCTGGGGGTAGGGGTATGGAACACTTGGAGTAGGTAGGAAGTCGGGAGGGAACTTAGGGATCATGAGTTGGTTCATGAGGGGCTGTTGAGACATATTCATTCTTTCAAGTTAAAATGCTCCTTTAATACCAACCGTGACAAGCCTTGTGTTAAGCCTGTGAATGTTGGAGTCATTGGCTGTACTGGTGTTGTTTTTGCTAGATTTATTCTTAAAAGCAAGTGTTTCTGTAAAGGATAACCATTGCTACAGTCCAAAGACCCAGAGAGAAATTAGGTAACAAGGAGGGCTCCAGAAGGGGACCCATGGATCTTCCTGGGAAGGGGAAAAAGAAGACATCTTCTGGGTAGACTGGTGGGGGGGCGGGGCTGGATGGGGATGGGAAGGTGAGGGGACGGGTTGAGGGGTGGGTGGAAGGGGAGGGTACCGAAAGAGGTGACTGGAAAGAGGGGTGCATTTTGGGGTTAAGAAGAAACCTAATGCAAGGGAAACTCCCAGGAATCTACAAGGATGACCCCAGCTAAGACTCCTAGAAATAGTGGACAAGTAGCCTGAGTTAGCCACCTCCTGTGATCAGGTTGGTGTCTACCCCAATTGTCTTCGGGGAGCCTTCATCCAGTAACTGATGGGAACAGATGCAGAGACCCACAGCCAAACATTAGGCCAAGCTCGGGGAATCCTGCTGAAGAGAGGAAGGAAGGATTGTCGGAGCCAGAGGGGTCAAGGACATCACAAGGAAACCCACAGAAACAAATATCCAGGCTCAAAGGAGCTCACAGAGTCTGAACCAATAGCCAGGGAGCCTGCATGGCACCAACCTAGGCCCTCTGCGTTTTTGTGACAGTTGTGTAGTTTGATCTACTTGTGGGACCTAACGATGGGAGCGGGCACTGTCCCTAATGCTTTGGCTGGCTCTTGAGAACCTATTCCTCATACTGGATTGCCTTGCCCAGCCTGAGGAGGTGCTTGGTCTTAAAGCAGCTTGATATGCCATGCTTTGCTGGTACCCATGGGAGGTCTGCCCCTTTCTGAACAGAAATAGAGGAAGAGTGGATTGAAGGTGGTGGGGGGACTATGGTCTGGATTTAAGGTAAACTACATTTTAAAAAAAGTAAATGTTTCTGAATGATCATACACAGACATGCCCAACTCAAAGGGATGGGGTGACTCAATTCAGCTTCCAAGTGATGAAGCTACATCCCCAAAGCATTAACTCACTTGCTTGATATTATGTTATTTAGCAGCAGGTTAGAACCAGAGCTGGAAGAGACCCTGGGTCACGTGACTTACAAACCAGGCTTTTTGTACCACCACAGGGGGCTCCCTCCTGGGCTTCTTGAAGCCCCCTCCGATAAAGTCAAAAGGAAGGGAAGGGGTGTACATCAAGAGCTTGTGAGCTCCCGTGCTTGGCACTCCTCTAGGTTGTATCCTTGCTCTTCCAGCTACCAGCATAGTTAGACGGTTACCGTTTTGTTCAGAGAAAGAAATGGAAGCCGGGAGAGTGTGTGGATACCTTAGACACTGGCTGGTCTGGGAATAAACTCCAACCCATCTTTCTCCAAAGCTTGTGTATTTTCCATTATTACCAGAAGTCCTCCATCAATAGTCCAGTGAGAAACTAGCTAAGCAGATTAATTAACTGATAAGTACATGAGTACCTGCTGTATGCCTGTCTTGGCCCAGGATCTTCTGGGACACAGAGGAGCTGAAATAAAATTATCCACCAGGACATGACAGTACAGCCAGAGAAGGGACGGTAATTCACCAGACAATTACTGAAAAAGCCAAACAATAGGCATTTAAATTCCAAAGAAATAGTCTGGACTTATTGTGGACAGTACATAGGGTTCATTACTTTGTGGATGACTGTGCAATCCCAGACCTGAAATTCTGCAGCATTAACAGGCTTCCCAGAGAATGCTGAAGCACCATCAGGACAGCAAGTGATAAACGAAGCAAGACATCAACTGGAAGAAAAAGAAAGCACTTTGCAGGGGATGTCTGTGGACTCCTAAAGAAGGCCCTGAGACTCAACATGTTAGCCTCAGGCAGTCTCTGTGCTCTGTCCACAGTGGTGTCTTGCAGAGCTAGGGCAGCACTCGATCACATAGACACTCAGAAATGCTGATAGAATGAATGACTGTGTGAGGAAATGCTCTCTGGTTAGACCTCAAAGGATCTTAGGAGGTAACAGTTCCTACCTCCCTCACATGTCTCACTGAGGACTGCTTGATTCAGTATTGGAAGAAGAACTACCGCAGAATACCACTCACATCTGTAGAATTTAGACCTTCAACCCACGTTCCAAGTAGCAGTAGTCACTATAGTGTGGTGGAATGATCAGCAGAGTTGGAATCAGAAAAACTAGATCCCATTCAAGTCTTGTTACTCTTCAGACACAGATCATTCAACTTCCACCAGCAACACTGGCCGAGACGTTAGCGGAAACCAAACGGTCACATTTACGTCTCAGAACCCACTCTAATGACGGATTACCTGTAAAAGAAAAGCAGGAGGGGGTACTGATGGGGGGGGGAGAACCAGACAGGGGAGGGGGTAAAAGTGATGGGGAAGGGTATTATCATTAGTACTTACAGAAGGCACACCAGCTCAGGAAAGCTAGCAGGATGGGAATCCTACATAGCAACTTAGCTATAGACGGGGCATACGATTCTAGAAATCTGAACCCCAAGGCTTCTGTGCTGTGCTGTTCCAGATGCATGCCCATCTGGATCACTTTTCAGCATGCTTACCAACTCAATATGAACAGAAACTAGTTTGCCTCCAAGGGGCCGTGTTGATTTGTTCTTTCTCCTGAGAACAGCGTCTCCCATCTCTCCCAGTGTGCAGGCTTTAAGCTCTGCTTGGCCAGGACCTCTAACGCCCTGGATCTTGTTGTTATCTGGTAGGAAGGGGCAGAAGTAGAGACATTCACAGATAAACTCCGGGCTAAGATGCCTCTCTACCTGCCTCCTCAGAAGGGTGGGTAAACTTCCCGGAAATAGCTGGCAGAACCCCCAGGACACCCCAGAGTTCCAGGAGCTTGTCTTAGGCATATGATGGCAGTTGATTTCGTCGGTGGGATTTTAGTCAAGAAGGCCTGGTGACCTGTGCTATGTATTCCAACATCTATTAAACCACCACCCTTTTCCCCTTTTCTCTCTTACAGACTGATCCAGAACACCAAAAACCTGGTATACATTGAACCTGGTGCTTTTACAAATCTCCCTCGGTTAAAATACCTGTGAGAATTTTTCCTTTATCAGCCTTTGTAGAGGGGAAAGGGGTATCTGGTGAAACTGAAAATGTTCAAAATGCTGAAGAAGGTTTTTGATTTTCATTTTATTTTTTAAATCATATGTATCTATGCGGGTCCAAGTGTGGGTTTGCACACTAGTGGAATGTCCACAGAGACTAGAAGAGGAGTTCGAATCCTCTGGAGTTTGAGTTACAGGAGGTTGTGAGCTGCCTGACATGGGTGCTGGGAACTGAACTCTGGTCCTCTGGAAGAGCAGCAAGCACTCTTAATCAGTTAACCGCTAAGCCATCTCCACAGCCCCTTGAAGAATTTTTTAACCTATAGTCAACATTGTGTTTGCATGTCCCTCCTTGTTGGCTCTCTGATCTAAATTTAATCAGTATTTCTTGTTTGTTACTGGGAGTTTCACACATATGTAAGTGGCTCCCAATATTCCCTTTGCCCTACATGCCTGAGGAGGGCCCCTTGACAGTGGTTTTCAAAGCTGGAAATGGGAACGGGGGTTCTCAACACTTCATAAAGGACAAATCAGAACATGAAGGTGAGTGACAGCAAACAAAACCGGGAGAAGTGATTGCAATTTGATTTCTCCCATTGCGCGATGAGAATTTCCTCTCTTTGATCTTGTTCATTCATTCATCCATTCATCAAGGGAAAACCTAAGCATTGCCTGAGGCCGGCACTGTACCACGTAAGCTCAGTCTCTTTCTATTTCACACTAAATCCAACCAAGTCTACTGTTGAACATGAGAGACTGAGTCCCACCATAGCCGGAACAGCAACTGGCTCTACCAGAAATGAAAATTCCTAAAACTTCCCCAAGTCTCTAACTCTATGGCAATGAATCTTCCCACATCACAAGCCATCCCAATCCCACAGAAGTTACCACCACCACTCAAATGCAAAGAAATAAAGAAAGCAGAGGATGAAGGAAGGGACCTCTGTGACTGTTGGTTATTTTACGCTGTTGGTTATGCTACGGCGCTGGTTAAACGGCGCTGCACCCTCCCCCTTGGCTAGTCGCCGCCCGCGGCTGCCATGCCGGTGGAGGAGCGTGCTGATTAAAAGAATCATAACCATGGTTAACCTTTTAGAGCTTTATTGGGAGGGGGAGAGGGAGAGAGAGAGAGAGACAGAGAGACAGAGAGAGAGAGAGACAGAGAGAGAAGGAGAGAGAGAAACAGAGAAACAGAGAGACAGAGGGGGGGAGGGAGAGAGAGAGAGCGAGAGGGAGCCCGACGGGGAGGAAAGGAGCGGAGAGAAAGAGAGAAAGAACAGAGCGCCCACCAGCTTTTTAGGCTGGGACACCGGCGAAGGTTGATGACGTAATTAAAGACCAAACCCTTACAGTGACACCCTACACCATCAGTCTTGTTCCTGGGTGCCATGCAGAAGTTGTAGCTGGCTGTAGTGTCTTCCTTTGTCCTCCATGAGTAATTGTAAACTCAAGCGCGGTGTGTTTCCCAACCTCCAGGGTAGCTTGGGCACATCAGTGTCAACTGTGGCGAGCCACAAGAATATGTTATAGGGAGTCCAGCTGTATATAATAAGCTCTACTTTGACGGAATGGGAAGCCATTTATCATGGAGTATTTGGTGTTATACAGCTTTAATATTCAGATACTCCTCGTTATGAATTTCTTGTGCTCGTAATTCCCATAGAACATGTATGCATGAACACCCTGCTCCGGCCAGTATCCTGTAAAGTCACATAGGCAGGGCCTTCTGCCTCTGAGCTCCCAGCCCCCCTTTTTAGCATTTGAATTGGGCATCTGCCTTTTGCAAATACCCCTTTAGCTACATCCAAAGATAAGGCCAGCTCTAAACAAAGCTTTGAAGGACAAGCAAGGAACAGAATAGCTACCAGACCACCTGCTAGGTGCCTGAAGCCCCTGACCTAAGGTAAAACATCCTTAAGGTAATCTGGCTCCTAGATGCATAGCTTTGTTTCTTGTGCAAATGAAGCTCAGACCCTCCCCTTCCTTCAGGCTTAGGGGCAAGGCAGAGAGATTGACTAAGAACAATAGGTCTTTTTGCATAACCAGGTGCAGTAAGGAATTCTGCAGAATTCCAGAAAAGGGAGTCATGAGAATGGGGAAAAGGCAGAGATTCTGTAGATGGTGAGGCAGAGATTCTGTAGATGGTGAGGCAGAATGGCTCAGGCTGAGGAGTGAGGAGCAAGGAAAAGTTTCTTGTAGATTGTAGGTGAATCAGATCAGGAGAGAAGAGGGAAGAAAGATGGAGGATGAAGGAACAGGGGACGAAGATGAGATCAAAAGCATAAGGGCTTAATTATTACCAGGGCTGTGAGGGGATAGAAAAAGTAGGTACTAAGAGGAACTGAGAGTCAGGATGGAACTGAAGCTGTACAGATAGAATTTAGTCATAGAGGAATAAAGTAAATGGACAAAAGAACATGATGTGCGTAGATTCCTGTCCCTCAGATACCCCACACAGGATACAGCGTCTTCCCCAGGACTCTGGGAGGAATTTTCTCAGGGCTGGACTTAGGAAAATTCCTGCAGTCAACCACTTTAGAAGGCATTAAGGGTAACCCAGACCCAAATTTGACCAGCATTCCCCAATCCCAAGTTCACATTGCAGTCGGAGCCTCCTGCTAACCTCAGTGCAGCCCAGGCATGGATTCGCCGTGAATGCTTCTATCCCATTTGCACACGCTTTCAAACGAATGAACAGTAACATGGAGTCGAAAGGGCATGGAGAGAAACCCAGCTGTGTTCTACTGTCATCAGAGAGCCAGGCAGCTGCTGTCAGTTGTCCAGAGCCCACGTCTGCTGAGTTTAAACTCCACTGGCGGAGTCCAGGCTCCTGTGTGCCTCTGAAGGAGCCTCATTCTTTTAGTGAAATATTCCCCAATTTCCAGTAAGCCCCTTTCTTCTTTAGAGGTTAAATAAAAGGCAGGAGCCTTAACTGTCTCCAAACACAAAAACAATGCTCAACGGTTTTAATGAGATACAAGGAAGACCCTCCCAAACCACAAAGAAGCTAAATACAGTTTTAATAATGAAGGGTATAGGTTGCTCATAAGATTAAGCTTCCTGTGCCAGGTGGTGGTAGTACACGCCTTTAATCTCAGCACTCAGGGAGCCAGAGGCAGGCAGATCTCTGTGAGTTCGAGGTCAGCCTGGTCTACAGAGTGAGTTCCAGGACAGCCAGAGAGCTACACAGAGAAACCCTGTCTTGAAAAACCAAAAACTAAAAAATAAATAAATGTTTACTTTCCTGCAATATTTGAGTTAAAATTCCACTCCAAAGGAAAAGGTTCCTCTCTGGAACTAGCAATAACATGGACTAAAGTAGTTATTGGTAGGAAATAGAATGCAATCCAACAGGAAGATGAAATGTCTTTAAAGGAAAGACAGGCTGGAAATACCAAGGCTTGTATACCTGCAAGCTTGTTTTCAGGCCCTAAACCTCAAAACAGGAACCATTCCAGCAACTTCACCTAGCCAAGGAGCCTTTGAAATTCTGACCATCTTCATCAGCTAAAAGTGTAACTCCTGAAGTCAAATCCAATATTTTAAAATTTAATGTGAAAATAGTGTCTGCAAAGTGCTTTATATTTATGACCTAATAATAATTGCCTGTACTTTCTGCACACATCACCACCCTGCCCCAAATTGCAGGAGCATCTGTAACACGGGCATCCGAACCCTTCCAGATGTTACGAAGATCTCCTCCTCTGAATTTAATGTCATTCTGTAAGTATCAGGCTGATCGCTATGCACAACCGTTTCCTATTCGCAGCTAAAATTTAGAAAGTAAATATTTCTCATTTCTTTCCTCAAGGGAAATCTGTGATAACTTACACATAACCACCATACCAGGGAATGCTTTCCAAGGGATGAGTAACGAGTCCATCACACTGTGAGTAGCATCCTGGATTCTTATGCTGCCATACAGCCTGCTTGACCACTCCCACTTCCGGTTTGAGGTTAGCGATCTGCTCTGTGTTTCACCACGTTCTTGACTCTCTGGTGACAAGGTTCTTCTTAACCTAGACTGCCGATGTTGGGAGGAGTTGTGTAGGATACCTCATGTGATAACTAAACCAGGAGTTCAGTTCTGCTCTGAGCAGAGGGGTCCTGAGGACTGGTGGCATTATTGACTTCCAATTAGTGAAGTTCTTCCCTGCACAAGGGCAATTCTTTGAGGCCGGGCCTTTATTCAAAGATCAAAATATAAAACTGACAGTTAATCTTGACCTAAACTTAATCAGGAACCAAGAGTGACTCCTCACAGGTGTATGCCTATGATGGGAATGGAGCCAAGCAGGAGCAAAAGGGTGGAGACCTTCGGGATGTGTTGGGACAATCCATGGGGAACTGAGCTCCCAGAAAGCCTTTTCCGTAGAGCATGATTCTACATGAGTGCAAAAGAGCTGCCTTGTGTTGGCTTCACAGAGCTATTAACTTATATTGGTTGTGATTTTAAGAGGAATAATGCACACCAGCAGGGTGTAATAATTGCCCCACCTCTGAAGTTAATGGGGACTTGGGATCTGCTCCTCCCAGAGCGCCTGTGGCCCATTGTGCCCCATCTCCCTCCCCTTCATCTCCCAGGGGTGTGATTAGTCATCTGCCTGGCACTTGTTCTCAGTTGAATGGGCCCTTGTGTGAGTGAAGGGTCATGTGGAGCACCCTGCTGGATAAAGGGTATTATGCTTGCCCAGGAAAGCCTTATTTTCCCAGCTCTAAAGTTCAACTCCTTAATTAGGAAATAATGAAAGCCAGCCTTCTCCTTTCGTTATTAGCAGGATTTGCAATTCGGTTCTTGGTGAAACCGGTCTGGCCCTCCCCCTCGCCCAAATCTTTACCAACTGTGAGCTCATTTAATGAAAACAAAACACTTCACGTAGTGCAGGAGAAAGCTCTGAGGGGCCAAGTCTAAAATTCTGCATTATACTCATATGTCCCTCCACAGCCACTGTGGCTTTTCATTAAATCTCCTCTAGAGGCCACCTTGACATATCCCCACCCACCCCACCTGCATTTAGCTGTACAGCCTTTAAAATATTCTGGATGATGATGGGTCAGCTAAACTCCCCCAAACAAACAACCTTGATTTACACTTGAACTCCACAAGTCAGGGAAAAGTCACTGCAATTCCTTTTCCTAGGAGCCTTCTGAGTAGAAGGACCTTGCAAAGTGATATGGGATTTTTGGCTACACCTATGACAAGCCACAATACAAAGACAACTAGGTGTGGCACCTCAGTGTTAGCCCAACCAGTCTCAGTCAGTTTGGGCCTGGAGAGCCGGGCCCCATCTCCACTCAGTGGAATTATTAATGCCTCCTTGTGCAGATCCAATCACACAGTGTGCACACCACAGTTACCACAAGTGCCACAATTAACCACAGTTAGCAGCTAAAAATTAACAACCCGGAGCAAGTCAGTGGTTACAGACCGTCTCCAATAGCTCACCATGTTTTAAGTGTTTCGATTTTGTTGATGATGTTCTAGTTTGATCTTCTGTTGCTGTGATAAAACACTCCAACAAAAAGCAATTTGGGGGAGTAAGGGTTTATTTTATCTTACATATCCAGGTCTCACTCCATTATTAAGGGAAGTCAGAGCAGGAACCTGAAAAAGAATCCATGGAGTAACACTGCTTGCCTGCTTGTTCCCCGGCTCATTCCCAGGCCTCTGCTCCACTAGCTCTCTTGTACAGCCCAGGCCCACCTGTCTAGGCATAGTCCTGCCCGCGGGGGGGTTGGCTGTTGGGCTCTGACCCCCATTCCTTGGGTAGCTGTTGCCTTGCTTGCTGACCTTGATCATCTTGAGTCTCTGTAATTGGGTAAGCAACTCCCCCCATTAGCCCCTCTATGGGTGCAGAAGGAAGGACCTCTGTGCCACAACAGTCAGGGTTACTGGCTGGAGGCCTATCCTTGTAAGAAATCTTCTGTAATTTCCCTCTTAAGCATCTAGTATCCTTTTCTAATCTGACTTCTACATCATCACCCTCTGACGACGACTCTGCAGAGTTAGAAACATCAGAAGTTTGAAGGGATCGGAGAGCCTCCTTCCTCTACCTGAGCCTCTTCCAACACAGCTTAAGCTCCAGTTAATTGTTCTTGAACTTTGACATTATCACTAAGCAAGGCATCTTTAACCAAGTGCCGCAAAGAGAAAGTAGCTAAGGTATGGAATCAGGCCCTTCTTTGTGCAAGCATTTTTGTAAGTCATTCTTAACCTATTCCCAGTCTGGATATTAAATCCCCCAGAGAGCAGAAACCAGGGACTAACATGCTGGAGGATCTGAATGAAATCTTTAGCTGTCCTGCTCTTAACGGCGGTGCCCTGTTGCTTCAGCAGTCCAATTAACTGCTCCTCCATGAGCAAGTGTGAACTAGCTGCATCCGTAACAATTCACCCGCTCTTACCTTCTTTTAAAATGCTGGCCAGCCTTCTTTGGGTGTCCTTCAGCACGCCCCTTCTTTCTCGGATCTCGGTGGAACCTCCACTTGTAGCGCCCTTGCTACCACCCATTCACCATGTCCGAGCGAGGGGCTGAGGATTAAAAACAGAGACAAGACAGCGGGTCTCAGTAGAATGCTGAATGCTGTTTATTAAAAGAGGGAGGAGGCCTTAAATACAGGCTTACAGTACAGCGGGAGAACCCCGGAGGGCAGAAGTTAGCTACAGATGTTTTACATACTTGCATCCTAGCTGTTTGCACCAAATGCAGGATACACAAACAAGGAACCTCCGGTAAGCTCTTTTAGGAGGAAGGAAACCGGCAGGGAATCAGCATAGGGAGGACACCTGATCAAGGTCAGCAAGCAAGGCAACAGCTACCCAAGGAACGGGGGTCAGGGCCCAACAGAGTTGGCCCTCCTACATCAATTATCAGTTAAGACCCGTGGCCCGTAAACATGCCCACAGGCCAATCTGATCTAGGCAACTCCTCAGCTGAGCCTTTCCCTTCCCAGGTACTGTCCACTGCTTTCCATTGCTGTGATATAAACACCACAACCAAAAGTAACTCGGGAAGGAAGGCGTTTGTTTGGCTTACACATCCCAATCCCAGTCAAGCTGTGAGGGAAGTCTGGGCAGGAACCCAAGCAGGAGCAGAGGCAGGAGCCGTGGAAGAGCAGGTTTACGCAAAGCTTAGAATCTCGGTTACACACCCACCTCCCATGCCTCCTCTACTCCTGAGCTGCCCCTGTGCCTTCCTGCATTCTGTTAGGCTCTGGATCAAGGAACTCAGGCCGGTCGTCTGAATCCATCTGCCTGCATTGCTGTGGCTAGATTCAGCTCACGCATTGTCACGGGGCACTGCAAAGGCCACCTTGTGTCTCTCGTGCTGCAACAAACCAGGAAGTACTTCCTGTCACACTGTCCTCCCACTTGGCCACTTGCTTAAGATGTGATCTACCAATACACTTTTCCGTTGTCCTTTCCAAGTCACCTGTGTCGGGATTCTTTGAGTTGGGACACGCCGTTGGCCCAACCTTTTAGCGCCTGTTGTTTCTTTAGAATCACAAAGAGAATTACATGAGGATTATTTGTACATCCCATCCCTCTTCTGTGTTTATTACCCTCCATTTCTATTCTTAAAGAGGGCTTCCTCTGCTGTGATTTCTCCTGCATGCTCTCTCTCACTCTCTCTGTTTTGAAGTATGACTTGGAATGTGGATTTCTCAAAGCGGTTGTCTGCCACGTTAGAGTCCATTCCTGCCACCTTTCTTTCCGAAACCTTCCATCTTCTTTAACGCGGCATATGGTAAAGTCACCCAAGCTGACACGTACTTGACTGAGGGAGTGGGAAATACACCAACATCTCAGTGCTGCTGAAAATCAGGAGGCTCAGCCAGCTCAGAGAGCAGGAGAGCCACAGAAATGGAGGACCCTGGACATTCAAACCAGGTTCATAGGGGCGCATATGCGTCAGAGAGCAGCAGCTACCCACACAACCCTGCCAGGATGTGCAATGAAAAGTGGGCTTTGACCACAATGATTCAGATCTGACGTATTCAGATTAGAAAACAAAACAAAGAAAGAAAGAAAAAAAAAAACCCTCCAGCCACATAGGAGGAAAAAGGTGAGTGGGGCAGGGTGTGTGTGTGTAGGGGGGGGGGGGGTGGGTTATTCTCCTTTAGGATGCTTTTCCTACAGTCATCTGGTTTAATAGAAAGAAACATAGCAGGGAGGGGAGGAGGGAGAGAGAGAAGAAAAAGAAAAAAGTTGCTTCCATGCATTCCACCAGCAGGCAGAGTCCTAAACTGTCATACATTGTCTTTCCACAATAGGGCCACTCTTTGAGATCCTGGGGATCTGCAAACATAATCTTTCTTCTTTGCAATCAACCAAAAGCTAGGTGGCCACATGATCAAGAGAATGTCTAACACTGTTCATAGAAGTCCCGAAGCACTGTGCAGCAGGCACCCTGGGACTATTCAAAGGGGAAGGCAGCATTCAGAAGTACAGTACCGTGTGTGATTAATTTCTAACTCCCGAATCTTTCTTGGATTAAAAGACGCCATTCTTTCTGTTTGATGCGTAATTACTGATATCTAAATAGAGAACCCAGACAATGCCTGCAAGCCTGGGACTGCTTCTGCCACAGGGAAGCAGGGGATCTTCATCTCATCTCTGTGCCAAGGAAGCCCCCCCCCTTCATTCTGACACCATGAGATTTGGGGAAAACAGCATCTGAAGTGACTCTCCAGATGTTTTCAGAGGCGCTGTACGAGGCTGACAGCACGAGGCCTCCCACTCACATTCACAAGTTCTCCAAGCCGAGGCAGCTGC
Organism: Peromyscus nudipes; assembly: GCA_902168325.1. Lineage (NCBI taxonomy): Eukaryota > Metazoa > Chordata > Mammalia > Rodentia > Cricetidae > Peromyscus > Peromyscus nudipes. The sequence goes on from CABHPH010141135.1 coordinate 22,333, forward strand.
TCCTTTAATCAAGTCAAGACGGCGTCCTCCATTGTGTACCCGCTGGTGAGAACAGAGAGCAGTTGCCGCTGAAAGGGAAGCAGGGAGCCACAGTCTAGAAAATTCCAACAAGCATGACCCAGACTATTCAAAAATAAAAACAAGACACGAGAAAAGTCCATGACAGTAACCCAGACAGAGGGAGCGCTGAGGGCCAACCCAGTGAGTACAGCCTGGGCCTGCTCTGCAGAAGCAGAAAGGTCCCACTCCAGTGGAGGGAAGTAACAATTTATTTAAACGTGGGCCTACAGCTCAGAGAAATCCTGTCCAAATTGGAGACCTCTCTGCTCCAATTATGGGGCTAGAGGCCACTGCATTGGTTGTGTTCCAAAACCTACTTCTAAGTGATTGACATATGTTTACGTACAACGGCTTTATAGGATTGACACTGTTATTATCATCCCAGTTTTTGGATGAAGAAATTGAGGCGTGAGAGGTTAAGCAAGTTACCCAAAGTAATTCAGCTTGTAAGAATTGGAGTGTGATTGAAGCCCAGGCACTTGGGTTCGATACCTACAGACTTAAACACAAAGCCACATAGGCAGCATTGGCTTGAGGAGTCCAGAGAAAAGTGACAAGATCTTAACATGTATCAAAATTGAAATCACAGGATGCAGAGATGGTCAGCGGTTAAGGCTGCTCTTCCAGAAGACCAGGGTTCATTCCCAGCACTCAACACACAACTATCTGTAGCTCCAGTTCCAGGGGATCTGCTGCCCTCTTCTGGACTCTGTGGGTAACAGGCATACAACATGGTGCTCAGACATACCTGCAGACAAAATAATCATATACACAAAATAATAGTTAAAAAAAATTAAGATGAGGGTTAGCAAACCATAGCAAAGGGGAAGGGGCTTCCAGGCAACTACAAACAGCTCTGCTTTGCTGAAACGGCAGGAAGGCTTTGTCTTGACCTGTCTGAGATGCAACTCTGTCACTTTGAGTAGAGGAAATGGTAGAAAGACTAGACTGTGGACTCAGTGCTGAGCAAAAAACCTACGTGGTTGGCCCCGTGGAAAAGTCCCATCACACTGCGATATACCCTGGGACGGGGTTTCCCAGTCAGGTGCAGTGGGGCTGGGCTGCACATGCAGGGGACTGAGTCTCCATTTCTGAGAATTAAGCTCACGTGATTCTGCTTAGGTGCATAGTGGTATATGCTTCGACAAATACTGGCCTAGACGACTCTGCAAACTTTGATTTCAGAGCTACTCAGAGGAAACAGAGGTGTGACTCTTTCCTGGAAAAGAATTATCTATAAGAGAACCCCCACCACGAGAGGAGATGGACAAAGAACAATATTCTAAGTATTAACACTCTTTAAAAGGTCCCGTGGGATTCAGCTGCCAAGGAGGCGAGAAAGCTGTATGTAATTACCCAAAATGACAGGTCTGAAAGGACCTACCCTGTTATATTTTACACTAGAAAAGAAAACTGTTAGAAAATGGTATCCAACGATCTAATATAGGTCATAGGCGCTCCTGTGTGCATCTGTATACAGAAAAGAAACCCAGAAGTTAGGTAGGACTCTCTTTACCATGGATGCCAAAGCTGATGGCTCCTATTAGGTCCCTGGAGCATTTAAGGCTCCAAGTTCAGCAGGGAAGTAGGGACTAAATACAGTGTATTTATTGTATACGTTATGGAACATGGTGCAATATTTATATATACAGCATATACCAATCAGAGCAGAGTAATTAGCATTTTCATGTCTTCAATGTTTCTCTGTGTTTGGAGCCTCTGTGTTCCCTCTTCATCAATTTTGATTTTGAACTCAATCTAATGAGGAGGCTGCAGGGATTGTTTTGTAATCTCTAATTTAGATTTCCTGAGTTTCACAGCTGAAACGTCATACTTCAGCACGAATGCCACCGCTGTTTATTTGATGCTTCATCAAAGGTTTGCTGTGGTTGATGGGAAAGAATCACACACACACACACACACACACACACACACACACACACACCCCGCACTACATACATGAACATGCAGCAGGAGGTGGATGTCCATGCTGGCCTGAATTAACAAAGACCGGAGAAACCCTAAGGATTTCTCTGTGGTAGGAACAAGTGTCTCAGAGCAGGTATCTGTACCATTTCCCAAGTTATCCACTCACATATCTGCCAATACTAGGCAGGAAGCCAAAGTCTTGTAGACAGGGTGAGCTCAGTCACATCACACCATGGCCCTTTCTCATTCCGGTGTTATGTCATGGCTCACAAAGAGCTTACACAGATATGGACATGCAGGATGGTGACTCTCAAGCGCGTCTGGTTATGACTTATAACACAATATCTTCCACGGACTCATCGAATGCTCATCAAATTCATTTAGCACACTTATTGTAAGGCTCTGAATTCCAACAATTGCTCAGGATACAGGAGAGTCTGAAATGGAGGCCATGGTTTGAAATTCTTGTTGTCATGACATTATGCGCTGCTAAAAGAGGCCGGCAAGGAATAAGGAAAGCATTTTGGGTTACATGGTGATAAAAGCTAGAAAATAAAGACATCAGGGAAGGCCAATAGGAAGAGCTGGGAACGAGGGGCTGGAATTTTGAACAGGAAGACCACGCTGTTCTTCCATGTTCCAAGACCATGTGGCATTGAACCCAGCCTGTTAGGAGAAGGGTGAGTACATCTTAAGGTTATGGAGACTGGAGAGAAAAACAGTCAGCAAAACAGATGTACTGAAAGTAGCCTCAAGCAGAGTGTTCTCTGGTACCATCCTCATCATGTGCCTTGTCTCAGCCCATGTCCTTCCTTCCTTCCTTGTAGGATGAAGGGGTTCTAAGTAAATCTTCTTAGGCTCCTTTCTGGCTCTGGCACTTCCAGAGTGGCTGGAAGCTGGAACCTCTTAGTTCTCAGTCTGGGCAGGTGTGTGTGTGTGTGTGTGTGTGTGTGTGTGTTTGTGTGTGTGTGTGTGTTGCATGTATGTATGGGGGAGGCTGTTTTATAGATACTGCATATAATGGTGGAATGAAATTTGATCAACATTCATACCCTATCTGCTGGCAGTACACTCCAACACTTCTCCCTTGCCCTACTCCATTTCACTTTTTTAAATGCTGGTCGCACTCAACTACATTGATTTCACTACTCACTAGTGAGCCTTAAAGAACTGTTTGCAAGCATTTAGATCTTTGGGGCTATGAAGCCAGCTTTGGCATTAAAAAAAATAAAACAAAAATCATGAGCACACACACACACAAAGAAATAAAGAGCAGGTGACTCGGCCCCAGAGCTTTGCTCAACAGTCCCCAAAGCCCACAATACCCAGGGAGTCACAGAGGCTTTCTGAGCCAGTCTGGCATCTCAGCCTTGAATCCCAGCTCTGCCCCTGCTCCCAGGAACCCTAAGCCCAACCACACCAATGCTCATCTTTCTTAGCACTATAACGGAAGCAACAGCCACAAGAAGCAAACGAGAAGATGGCATGCCAGGGCCGGTCAAGTACCCGGCACCTAGTAAATGTTTTATGAATTGGTAGTGGTGATGGAGGGAGGGGAAGAAAACCAGAGTAGAAAGAAGAGCTTCCCCCCACGTGCCTCCAGAGTCCAGAACGGTGGAGACCCAGCTAGCTGTTCTGAATGCCAGTGGTTACCTTAGCAGTACATGTCACAGGAGGGAAGGCATCTGCTTCCAAACGACGCTTCTGTCAGCTCCTTCCCATCCCTAAACCCTCTCTCCTCCCTCCTCCAGCAAACTGTATGGAAATGGATTTGAAGAAGTACAAAGCCATGCATTCAATGGGACGACGCTAATCTCGCTGTAAGTATATGCTTATTTCCCTGGCTCATGAATAAAAATGGCTACCAGATCACATTCAATCTTCAGCAACTAAGTCAGGGCAAAAATAAACTTTCAAGTGGCTAGTTCTCCGAGTTGCATGAGTGTTACTAGGCAACCGGCTGGCTGGAAACCCCAGAGCACCCTGATTTCAAAGACAGAAACAGCTTCCATGCATTGAAGCTGACAGTTTGCTGAAATATTCAACACCCTACTTTGTGCCTCCTCCATCTCGCCGCTCCCCTCTCTAGCCTCCTTGTATAGGTTGATGGTGTGGTAGAGGAGGAATATTTCAGAAAGAGACTTTTCCCCAGACCCCACTGCAGGGAAATGGGGTGACAACATTTAGCAGCCTAATCAGCCACAGCGGCTTCACTTGCCCACCTCCCTCCTGCTCTCCACAGGAGAGGGAGCTCTGGTTCTTCCCTGCTTCAGTCCAGCACCCTGCCTGCCGTGCCCCCCACCCCACCCCCCTGCCCCTGTACCAGCCTTTGACTCAGAGGTCTCATCCTAAGGATGGCTCCCTTCATTGCTCTCCACCGCCCCTCCCCATGGCCATCCTCAGGAATGGTGGTAAGTTTACATGTTGATGGGGATGTGTGGTCCATCACAATGTAGGATGAGGCTCAATAGTCATGAACAGCAAAACCTACGAGCACCTGAAAAGCTAAACTGAAGATAAAGTTAATGAAAACAAGCAACAAGGCTTGAAAATGAATGAGTTGGTAGTCAGTGAGGTGGCATGGGGTGTGAAGAGGTTTGTCCCCAAGCCTGACTACCTGATGGAGAGAACTGACTCCCCAAAGTTGTCCTCTGACCTCCACACACACACACACACACACACACACACACACACACACACACCACAGCATGGCTGTGTTTTCTCTCACATATAGATAAGTAGATATAGATAGATAGATAGATAGATAGATAGATAGATAGATAGATAGATAGATAATAGGTGAATGAATGGGTGATTGATAGATAGATAGATAGATAGATAGATAGATAGATAGATAGATAGATAGCTAATAGGTGAACGAATGGGAGATAGATAGATAGATAGATAGATAGATAGATAGATAGGCAGATAGATAGATGATAGATAGATAAATAGAAAAGTGAATAAATAAATGTAACAAAAAATTTTTATAAAGTCGTGTGAAGCATGATTCACAAACGCATGAAGAATCACCTCAGGATTGTTAAGGCAGACTCCTGAGGCCCACCTCTACTGGCTTTGCCTTGGGGGATTTCAAAAGCACTGAGAATTTGCACGTTTAACAAGCTCCCAGCAACCCTGATATGTCAAGGTCTGAGGTGAAGTAGCTTGGGTCTATATAATATGCTAAAAATTTTTAACTATGGATCTGAAACCAAGGAGCTTGCTGTGTGATACCATGCTGTATAGTTTCACAGCTTAGGGGAGGCCTACAGGTCACTATAGCTGGTTCTGAACTCCAGCCCACTATTTATCAACTTGCGTCACCTTGAACAAGCTAACCTGCCCAAGCCACAGTGTCCTCATTCATAAAGCAAAGGAGCCAGTAGACTGATTGTGAGGATTGGCCCAACAAAATGAACAGGTCTACTTTGCACCCTTAGTGCTTGGTACAGGGCCTGGTACTCAGTAAGTGCTCCTTGATTAAGTTTATTCCATGATTCATGTGAATGAGTGAATAAAGATTTTTATGCACTCAGCTTAGGGTCTAGATCCTACCAAGTACTGAAGAAGTGGGAGTTGTATAAGTATTGTGCTCATGGAGGGGATTTGCACATTGTCTTGTTGACTTGAAAGTTGCATAAAATTCATTAACAAGCACCCCAAGATTAGGTCAGAAGCATGGCAGCCTCTCTGGTCCACTCTCAGATGTCTCGTTCCATTATTCACTCAACAAACCTTCTACTGAAGGGGCTGCACTATATTCCAGAGGAGAGGAAGGCGAGATAGCTGTGTGCTGAAGGGTTTACCCACAGAGATTCACGGCACAGGAAAGGCAGCTCCAAATGGTGTGTGAACTGTACCTAACTCCTAACTCAAGCAGAAGGCAGTGTGATGAGCTTGCCCTGAGTGTGAGTCCTCCAGTATTTCAGAGGCAGGGGAAGGTGTTAGAGAACACAGGGAGTCGGGGTGCAGGCTTTGAGCCAGGCTGATGTGAACAGGCAAAGGTAGAACTGTGTCCCAGGCAGAAGCCAGCAAGATGAACGGCTCACAGATGAGATGTGTTCAGATTGGCAGCTATCAGAACTTTTGGAATGTGAGGGTCAAAGCAAGAATGTTCCTCCTTTAGCAGAAAGGACGGAGGCGGGAGGAGCAGGGCAAGGCTGAGGTGGAGATGCTGGGGTCTTCCCAAGAGAGATGGGGCTGGAAGTCCTTTATGACTTCAGCCACCTCGACACAGGCCGCCACCACTCCCCGTACACACCCACTGAAAACGTACATCTCCAAGGAATCAGACAACATCATGAACAGAACCACTTGGAAGGAGCCTTACCCTTGTTCGAGTATGTGGCTTTTGACAAATTCTGAGGCTTCCAAGGTCACAGCAACTCAGAGAATGATAAGGCACAGGCTGCACTTTCACCCAGTAGCCTTGGACTTGCGGAGAAGCATTTTAATCCTCCGCCAGCTGCCTGGTAGCAAGTTCTTACAAATCCAACAGGAGGGGCTGAATCCATTAAGTCCCAGGACAAAGGGTTCCACTAAGTGAGAGGGGGGAGGACAAACAAGTGACACCAAATACAGACAGACACCTGCAGTCTCACAATGTCACTGAGGACTCGTGGTTTCCTTCCCGCGGTCTACCCCTCCCTTTTCCTTCTGCCCCACCACACCGTGCACACAGCCTAGTTTGAGCATGTGTGTACGTAGCTATCGAGGTTGATGTGAAGGGCAAACGTGACTAAGGAAGCCGTCTTTCCACACAGGGAGCTAAAAGAAAACATCTACCTGGAGAAAATGCACAGTAGAGCCTTCCAGGGAGCCACAGGGCCCAGCATCCTGTAAGTACAGTGGTGCAGCCTCCCCTCCCCACACAGTGCACCCTAACAACCCTGTCTAGCGGCCAGTCACATCACAGGCAGCAGGAGCCTGCAGGCTGCCAGCATCTACAGCTGCAAAGGACCAAACGGGTCACGGGTCACGGCCTAAGACGAAGCTCCATATCTGTAGGGGGTGGAGGGGGTAGCAGGTTTGGTGCCTCTGAGGGAAGATTGTGCTCACCTCTCTCTCATCTGCTAAGGGTCCCTCTGGTTGTACAGCATAACTCCAGTCTCCATGTGTTGTTGCTATAGCTGTGTGTGTTTGAGTGTCTAGCTTCTCTGTTAATTTAATTTCCCCCCATTTTATTAGGAAATAGGCATAGTGGATTATAGCTTACCATCATGGCCTCATTTGATCTTGATAAAAAAGCCTGTGTCCAAATAAGATATTACTAACTCCTAGCAAAAAAAAAAAAGACTTAAACATGTAAATTTGAGGGGCCATAATTCAACCAGTAATGTCAAACAGGGTGTGGCCTCGCGGGTGGCCCCCCCACCTGGAATCCACTCAGAGAATCCATTCTGACCTGGTCCACCCCCAGCTCTCGGCTAGCCGTGGCTGAGATGCTGCAGGCGGGTTCTTCCTACGACAGTGCCTTCAACCCTCCATGAGCAGGGGTTCGCTTCAAGGGCTCGTTCAAAGAAGAGCTTCTCCAACCAAGGCTGAGAGAGCCTCGGGACTAGGGGGTGAAAGCACCCACACTTAGAAGGCAGTTTAGTAACGTGGCCGTTTCTCAAAATCACAAGAGTAGGTTCCATTCTAGGGCTGCTGGCTTCCCCGGCCACGTGAGGCACTAATTTTAAATGCAGCCATTCAAAAAAGTAAACAACAGCAACCTCCTCCACGCCTGAGGAGAGTCTCGAACCTGCTCACTAACTCTCCATAAGACTCTACAGCAGAACAGAGCCCTGGCTTCCTAAGCCAGCAGGTACACAGAATCTTAGAGCCCTTGCCTCCGGGGTCCCTCAGGAACCTGGACCGTGTACCCTGTACCCGGCCCCTCACACTCACCCTTCCCACCATCACTTTGACCCCCTCCTTGTGCTGGGCCTGAGCCTCACCTGGGGGCAGACTGTTGAAGAGGATGTGCTGCCCGGAAAGGTTTGGGCATTAGCCACTTAGAATACGAGCGGGACTGTAAAACTAAAACTCTCACCGATGCCCTATTCCTGAAATTTTGTACATCTGGGGTTTTCTTAGATTTTTTTTGCCTCGAGTCTAGCAAAGCCAAGGAGCTTTGTTTAAAGGCCCGCAGCTGTGCTAGCTTGGCGTGGTGTTTGCTTGCTGTGGATAGACACATCCAACTGGTTATTAGAGCGAGCGCACGTGCTCTGCTTCCCGGGTGGATGATGGCCAATGCCACATGCAGCTCTTACTAGGGTGGTCCGCCTGCACTTTATGAAAACCTCCCCTGCAGCGCCTGATCAATCAAAGACCGAGGCATCAAAGCTCTGAGTATTTCCCCCTAGGGCAGAACACCAAAGCTGATGTCATGTAGGTGCCTGCTTACCTTAGGAAGCAAGCAGTTAGTTTTCGTAAAATTACGAGAGGACAGGAGGGACAGAAGGAGGGAGAGGGGGAGAGGAGGGAGTCAGAGATAGCGAGGAATCAGGAGAGAGCAGAGAGAAGTTCTAGTGGCCTTATGGAAGGTCCAAGGTGTCACACGGAACCTCGAATACAATAGTGGGGTGCCCCCGAGATGAAAATCCCACAACAGTTCTTTGGGAGGCAGGTCATGATGAGAGTAAACTGAAATGGAGATTTAAAGGAAAAGCGAAGCGGAGGAAAGGATCTCTCAGCCCCGAGAGGAGGACTGCTGAATGAAATGTGTAAAATCAGTCGATAAAAGGCCTTTCTCCCCTTTGCGGTTCAGGGATATTTCTTCCACCAAATTGCAGGCCCTGCCGACCCACGGGCTGGAGTCCATTCAGACCCTCATCGCTACGTCATCCTACTCACTGAGAACACTGCCCTCCAGAGAAAAATTCACCAGCCTCCTGGTCGCCACTCTGACTTACCCCAGCCATTGCTGTGCCTTCAGGAATTTGCCAAAGAAAGAGTAAGTGAAAAGCTAGGGCGAATGCACCCGCTGTGGAGAAGCTGGGACCTACATCCAGCCCCGTGGTCCACAGTGCCCTGTCCTGTACCGGCTGCTCTCCGGGCTAACTCTGCAGTCATGGAGTGGCTTTTAGACAGACAGAAAGAAAATGAGCTGCCCCTCTTCCTGAGCAACTGCCAAATAGTTGAAGCACCTCTGCAACCACGGAAACACCCAGTGTCAAAAAACAAAAACAAAAACAAACAAAAAACAGCCTGTTCTAATTCTTGGCAGAAAACATCATTTACCCAATTAATCTTGAATTTAAAATTGTCAGAGTACTACCTGGTTTTGTTTGGGGTTTGGTTTTGCTTCTTAACTATTTGTCTCCCGTGGAAAGCAAAGTCCACTTCTGAACAGACACCTTGCTCCGACAGATTGGCGAGGGAGCAATCAAAAGGGGCAGGAGCTACTGGGTGCTTTGTGGCCAGCAGGGGGCGTCTGACTGCCTCACTGCACTCCAGGCTGGGGGTGGGGATGGGGTGGGGTGAGAGGCGTGAAGGGGGCAGGATTTCATTTCTTACAGCATCCAGCATCGTTTCGTTTTGTCCAGAGCTCTCTGGCCCAGAGGCGTCATTCCACATCCCGACCCAGTAAGTGTCACATGTATGAAAGAAAAAGCCAAGGGCCAACTTTTAAAATGTGTGATGTAGGCATGTGACACTTCCTGCTCTCTTGACTCCTCTGTCTCAGGCTTGTTTGTTTTCACTGCAAGCCTTGATGTGTTCTATTGTTTTCCTAACCCACTCTTGGATCACAGCTCCCAGTGGGGAAAAACCAGTGCTCTGAAGAGTCACTACTGCAGCCTGCAGAGATGTGCTCAATCAAGTAATTAGATAAAGCCCTGCAGGAGCGACACCAGGCTGCTGCTGGCTTTGTTTGGAATTAACCTATTTATAGCTGATCAACTAGCCTGTATTTTTGTGCCTTGAGTATGTAGACTTGAGGCAACTGAGAAGGCAAAAACATTTGCTGTGTTTAAAGATCTACACCACTTGAGGTGGGGTGGGTGGTGGTGAGGATCTCACTCTGTGTAGCTCTAGCTGTCCTGGAGCTCACTATGTAGACCAGGCAGGCATGGAACTCACAGAGATCCACTTGCCTACGCCTCCAGGGTGCTGGGATTAAAGGCGTGTGCCACCATGCCTGGCTCAAGCTCTACACCATTAACTGAGCTTCAGAGGACTTAAATTGAGCAGCAGCCGTCCGTGTTCCAGTGTACCAGGTTTGAAGATAAAAAGATGAAGCGTCATCTCCGCCCTCACAGAGTGAACAGGCAACATAAAAGAGTAGGAACGCTTGTGTTAGCAGATGTTGTAACAGAACAGAGAAGAGGGCAGGATGTTCCAGGGCTCTGGGGGTGTGTCTAGGGCTCCTGGAAGACTTCCTAAGGGAGATGACCTCTGCTGAGCCTTGCAGAGAAGGCTTGGGGAAAGCATGCCAAGACGGACTAACTCGTGTGAAGGCATGGGGCAAAAGACACTAGAAGATGAATGATATTCAAAATTAAGCACAGGAAGATGTAGGCACGTAGAGGAAGATGAGTCAGGAGAAGCCCAGGGAGTGATGGGCCATGGTGGGCTTTGAGTATCAGCCCTAGGTAGGGAGAGGATGAGGAGCTTCAAGGACGTCAAAATGAGAATATGCAAATTTGCTAATTTTAGGAAATCTCTGTAGGGCAGCAGAATGTAGGAGGGGCTGAAGGTGACAAGCTGATGAGTCAGCAGACAGGATGATGCTGAGGATAGGGCTGGCTCTGGTCACCTACTTACACTCCTCAAATTACTGACCTGTGACTGTTTAGTTCAAGACCTTTTGTTCCAGAAGGTGAAAAAGACTACCTCTAGGTAGAAAATGGGTTATGGAATTATGACCATCTGAGCTTGGTGTGAATGTCATCACTCACAGGCTGTCCTGACTGAGCTTGGAAACTTCCACTAATTCACAGGCACCTCTGTGACTATAAATCCCAAAGCCTTACAGGCCGGTGAAGATGGAGAGTTGAAGTTGGGTCTGTGGGATTTGGGTGCAAGCTAAGGCTCCCTGTAGGTGATGCACAGGCTGCCTGGGCAGAGCTCCCCAAAACTTGTTGGTTAACTGTGAAGACAGAATGGCTATCATGCAGTATTATCATTTGAAGGCCAAGTTCCTGTTGACTCTGGACTTGTCTACATACCTACAGGATCTCTGTCAAATACTGAGCCAGAACTACCCCACTACACACTCACACGGGGTTGGGGAAACTCTGTCCAAGTTTGTAAGCTTATAATAGTACCTAGAATAACAAGATGATTAGTCTTTGAAAGGCCATTGGGTTAAATCGTTCTGACATCATGCCCCATCTTTCTACATTTATACACAATCGTTCCTACGAGGGCTTGTTTCCTCGATGCTGGATAATGTCCAGAGCACAGAGAAATGTCCACTTCGGGCCACCTCATCTCTCATCCTCCTCAAGAAAGACTGAGGCACGCACAGCAGCTCCCATACCCTCAACCTTATTTTTGAACCTCCCTTGGGCCTTGTCCCTAAGTACCACTTCTTCTATCTCCTTATCATGTTCCCCTTTTCCTAAGCCCAACTTCCCAGAGGGAAGACAGAAGAGAAGGGAATATCAAAAGCTGAAGGCCTAAAATACACAACGGGCACACGCAGCCCCACAGACTCCTGACAGGAAGACTTCCAGTTACAATTCAAAGCTGTGAATGCCAAGTAGTTAATCAAGGCCAATGGGAGGGAGAAGGGTTGGTGAGGAGCACGCTTGAATATGCCACAAAAGGGAGCTTTTTATACACACTGAAAAACCCCTGATTCAAAACCACAAATTTACGTGGGCGCCCCCCCCCCACACACACACACTCCCGAGCCCACACAAAACACTTAGCATTCAGAAGCATTTTCTCTAAGCTGGAGACAGGCTAAGGACAATGCAGGGAGCTTTACTCTCTCCTCAGGAAGCATTTCAGTCAGGACAATGGTGCAGAACACACTGAGGGTGGGCTAGGTAAAGAATGTGGATGAGTAAGACATAAATAGACATGATCGGGTCCAAGGATCAAATGCTCAACGGCTTGTTTTTCTTTTCTTTTCTTTTTTTCTACCTCTTCTCTTTCAGACAGAATTTTTCATTTTCCATTTTTGAAAACTTTTCCAAACAATGTGAAAGCACAGTAAAGAAACCAAATAATGAAACGCTGTAAGTATTCGCGTGCAGACGCTCGGGAAGCCGCATCTTGTTCAGTGGGCACCTTATTGTTATTTGCGGCGACGATTTTCTTTTGATAAAAGTCTTGGTGAGTGGATGTTTGCAAGGTGTTTTTCTAGAGTTTAAAAGGGGAATATTTTTTCTTTGCAAGCGGCAGCGAGTTGTACGCGTTATCTTAGCTGTTTTTTAAAGAAGCCAAACGAAATGAAAAGGTCTCTTTTAAGAGTGTAACGAAGTTGTTACTGTATGCATTAATGTATATGAAGCTGCAGTTTATTTCAGAGATCTGGGTGTCACTCAGGGCTACTCCGAATAAGGGCTTCATCTGAAGCCACTGTCACCACTCATATTCCACAAAAGCAAACTGATTGTAGACACAGCTTCTAGAGGCAGGTACTTCCCTTCAAAGACAGACCACTGTGGCCCTGAGTGTGGTGTCATTCCTTCATGATGTGTGTTCCTGTATGTGTGGATGCACATACATGCGCTTCCATGGGAGGCCAGAGGGCACCTTGGATGTCATTTCTCAGGAGTCGTCCACTTTGTGTTTTTGAGGCAGGGTCTCTCCCTGAGACCTCGAGCTCACCAATTAGGCTAAGCTGACTGGCCGTGAGCTGCAGGGACCCTCTCGTCTTCACTGTCCCAGTACTGGGATTTTTACAAGGATTCTAGGGATCCAACTCAGGTCCTCATGCTGGAGGAGCAAGCATTTTACCGACGGCGGCGCCGTCTCCCCGGCCCCCTTAACTTTAATCTTAATGTCATCATTACCATGCACTAGATGGCAGCTACATGTCTATTCTACTGACCGATTCTAACATTTTTCCTGCTTTAAATGCTGACTGCCCTGGCATTTCACTTACCTTCAATTGTAAAAGAGCATGCCTCAGAAGACAAGCCCCCATGTCCCTAAGCCACATTTATTATCATTCCCTCCATGTGCCCTGGAGGACTACAAAACCAGATGTCCTTCTGAGACACTCTGCAAGTCTCTTCTACTTCCTTATGTCCCCTTCCTACCAATCTCAGAGTATGGTTGGGGGCGATCTCAGTGTGATGGGGAGGTTGGACCTGAGGTCATCTCAAAGTTGGATGTGACCCTTGGCGGTAATGTTCTTGAAGCACAAAGTCTGACATGTACCTTTTCAAGGACAATAGTTTTGGACAACACTTATGCTTTCTGAGACATCTTTCCTTCTTACTAGGGAGTGATAGAAATGAGACTTCACTTTCAGAACCAGAGTGAAGGGCATTGTCGCAGTATCACGCAGGATGGACGCCAGCCTGTCACCTCTCCCTTTCTTTCCTTTGAGTGGCCACTATCTAGCCTATAATATTCCTTTCCTCACGCTTCCCTCCTTGTGTCTCAGTCTCCTTCCACAGGACTCCTTTGCAGCCTTTATACTCAGAAACAGAAATCATTTCTAATTACATTCTGTTGTGGTGCCACGGGTGGTTATGGGGAGAGACTAACCTGCCCTCGGCAACCGCCAGCAACCCTTTCCCGGCCTTTCCCAAATGAGCATCATCTTTGAGTTTACTATGGGAATGCTGCTTTGAGACAAGGCTCCAAAGTGTAGCTCACACTCTTCAAACCACCTGAAGTTAATACACAATCGAAGTTGTATTGCTCCCCATGGAAACATTTATTTTTTAAACATAGGGATTCACATAGCCTGGGGTTGGCCTCAAACAACGTAGTTGAAAATTACCTTGAACCTCTGATCCTTGTGTTCTGGGATTCCAGGCATGCGCTCTCCTATCCTGTCTGTTTGGTGCTGGGTACTGACTCCAGGGCCCCATGCCCGCTGGGTAAGCACTTACCAGCTGAGCTATGTCACCAGCCCCGGACAGCTCTTTTTTGCTAAAGGCAAAGCGCCACCAGAAAGTCCTTCTAAAGCCATCCCCTGAGCCCTAGCTGTTCTTCCCAAGAAAACCTAGTGTTCTCACCACCGTGGCTGACCCCACTACCCTCCTCAAATCCCCGTATTTCCTCATTCTCTCTCGGTTGTTGCTGGAGCACTCACTGCTTCCTCCTAAGCCAAGATTCCTAAGCCCCTGGGTCCGTTCCCACTCCCTGACACAGCCACCAGAACCTGCCTTGTTAGTAGGCATGACACTGCCCTTGGGAGCCAGCTCAGGAGAAAATCTGCCAGATACATGCCTGGTAGGGCAAAAAGACCAAGGAGGGAGGAGGGAGGAACATGCAGGACCCCTTACTTACATGTGTTCAGAATCCTTACAAGTTTTAAATTAGCACCTCAAACAGCAGCGTAGCTTTGATAAGGGGAAGAGTAAAAGAAATCAAGACAACAATGGCTGGAATAATTTTATTCAGTTTTGAGCTACTATTTTGAAGGAGGCAGCTACAGAACCTGCTTGGAGTGTAGACTCCTGGGCTCTGTGCCTCTAGATTTTGATCCACATCTTAAACAAGTCCCCTGGTGGTTCCGATAGGCATTGATCCACCTGACCACACTTTGGGAACCACTGGCTGAAAGATGACCAAGATCTCGGAGCTTAGGATGTGAGGGCCGAATCCTGACACTGTCCTCACAAAGGACCTCAGCATATCCCCACCTTATTTAATCTTGGTTTCCTTTCTAACAATAAGGAATTCAATCAGATGATTTCTAAGCACCAATATTAAGAAGGATTCAGTTCCTTAATAATTCGTTATAACCATCTTCTCCTGGAAAACTAACAGGATGTAGTTATTGTGATGTCTATGATGTAAAAACTAAGTGTGTTGCTTTAAAGTTATTTAATAATAAAACAGATAAGGTTCCCTTGCTGTCCTTTGTGTGGCCACAACCCTTTCCCGTCTCTAGCATTTTCATGTCTTTAAAAAAAAAAAATCTACATATTCCCTCTAGTACTGAAGGCCTCAGATATATTCTCATCAACTTAGTGAATTAGGTACAACTTCCAAGTATAGAACATGAAAGATTTTGAGAATAGGGAAAGATCCTTTTTTTTTTTTTCTTTTTTTTTTCCGAGACAGAGTTTCTCTGTGTAGCTTTGCGCCTTTCCTGGAACTCACTCTGTAGACCAGGCTGGCCTCGAACTCACAGAGATCCACCTGCCTCTGTCTCCCGAGTGCTGGGATTAAAAGTGTGCACCACCACCGCCCAGCTGGGAAAGATACTTTTAAAACTATATTTTAATTAATTCTTTGGGAATTTCATATAGTGTGTTTTGATCATATTCGCACCCACTCCTCCCCTAAAATCTTCCTACATCAACCTCCCATCTCCCCACCTCTCCTAATTTCATGCCCCTTTCTTCTCTTTTTAATAACTTACTAAGTCCGGTATGTGCTGTCCACACACTCATAGGTGTGGGGCTGTTCACTGGAGGCACGATTAACCTACCAGGAGCTGCACTCTTAAAGAACACTGACTCTCCCTTCCCCAGAAGCTGGTAACTGAATAGATCCTCAGGAGTCTGGGCTTATGTGCGTATCACCACTCCATACAGGATTGCTAACCGCCTTGATCTTGTGCAGATCTTATCCAGGCAACCACAGCTGCTGTGAGTTCAGAAGGGTAACCATCCTGCAAGATCCAGAAGACACTCACTGCTCATCCTGGTCCTCTCCAAGCTCTGTCTCGTAAAATCTTTCCACCCCCTCTTCCATGATGGCTTCTGAGTCTTGGGGTTGGGGATGGATAGATGTCTATTTTGTGGCTAAGCATTCCACAACACTTAGTCTCTGACCTTTGACCAATTGTAGATTTCTGCATTAATCACCATTCACAGCACAAAGCAACTTCTTGAATGAAGACTGAGAGCTGCACTAATCCATGAGCAAGGAGATTGAATTTTTTTTAATCAAGAATTTTTTTATTCATTTTTCATACAAAAGGAGATTGAATTTAAAGGACAGTTTGATACTGTGTCCACTTAGAAAAATGCTAATAGTAGGTTCACCCCTGTGGCCTGTAAGCTCCACAACCATAAGCTCCTAGCCAGATTTACAGTACCGGCTTGTATTTCTTCTTGTAAGGTAGACCTGAAATTCAATCAGAGGTTTGTTACCCCTCTAACATTTGAACCACTGTTGCATCCATGGTTTATCTTTCCATACAGGCCATTACTGTACATCACAGGGTACACAGATGAGTAAGACTACTGATGACTTATTCTTTCCTCTCAGCCTACATTGTAGCACCTTCTAGTACTATGAAAACTAGCCAGTATTGAGAAAGCTAGCCTCATCCTTCCTAGTGAGGGAAAGATACTTGTAACAAGAGAGACTCTAAGGTGAAATACTTACTTGCAATGGTCTTTGCAGAAAATTACACCCATTTCTCCAACTCCCCAAATTAGCAGCTTATGAAAAAAGTCAAAACTCACTGAGTCCACATCTATTATCAAATACACGTTCAAGGTTCTTACGCCCTATTAATTCCTTCCAGAACCAGGGTTTCCTAGTCTAGATTTATTCTCTCCACAAAAAATTTATTGAATGGAACCAAAACTCTGCTAAACACCATGATTTCAGAAGTAAGCTCTTGATCTTGGTAAAGTCCTTGTCTTACAAGCATGAATATCTGAGCTTGATTCCCAGAACCCACATTTTAAAATAGAAAGAAGAAAAACAGCCAAATGTGGTCATGTGAGCTTGTAGTGCTGGAGAGTCAGAGACAGGCCAGCCAACCTAGCCTACTTGTAAGTTGCAGGCCCCATCTCAAAAAACAAAGATGGACAATCGCCTGAAGAATGGCATCCATGGTTCTCCTCTGCCCTACGCGCGCGCGCACGCGCGCGCACACACACACACACACACACACACACACACACACCAAAATTAAGAGACAGCCAAGAATGATGGCGCATACCTATAATCCAACACTTGGGAGGTAAGATCAAGAGTTCAAGGCCAGCCTTAGCTATATAGCAAGTTTAAGGCCAGCCTAGGCTACATGGGATCCTATCTCAAAAACCTAAGAGAATATTAAACAAGATAAACACACAGCATTACTTATTGGCAATATGTTTTGATAACTAAGTGCACCTCTAGCAGAAAAGAAGGATAATAAACTCTTTGGAGAACAGGACCAAGAATGCCTTCCTTGAGGAATTTGTCTCTCACGATGAGAGAGAATTTTCCAGAGAGATGAAGAAAAGAAAGAACATTTCCAGAAGTAGGCAGAAGCCTTGAGGCTCATCAAAAGGCGTGTGAATTTTATCCCACAGATGATGGGGACATGGAGAAGGACTGAGTTGGATAAGTAGAATTCAGACTTCTGTTTAGGAAAGGCCATTCCAGGAGGCTGGAATGGAGAGGGCTAAAACTGAATAAAGGTGTCAAGAAAAAAAATCAATAGAAGTGCCCCTTTGAGAGAGTGTGGATATGAGCTCAGAAATCTCTGGGGTACGTCACCAGCAACAGATTTATACCCTAAGGAGAATCTCAGCAGGGTGGGGGACTTCACCAGCAACAGACTCACACCCTAAGGAGTGCTGGACTTCATCCTTCTGTTTGTCCATGCTCTTCTTCCCTAGCCCTAAATTTCTAGTAATCTGCTGTTGTTTTCTAGTTCCCATTTGGAACACTGGAGTAACCAGGGGCTTCAATGCAAACAAGTCCCCAGTAGCTGATGACTCTTAATGCTCCAAGTCTTCCAATCCCACTGTGTGCTCCTGCAAACAGCTTGGTAGCAATTTGGTTAGCAACTAAATGAGATAAATAGATAAGAAAATGCCAAGAAAGGATTCTTTTAAATTTAGCATGTATATATTATGTCTCTAACTTGTTTTCTAAAGAAATCATCCCTTGTAAACAGCTTCATTAAGTCTCTGCATCAGAATGTTAAATAGATATATATTATAAAGTCTAGATGGCTTTTCATTTTCTTTTGAAAGAATTCCATCAAATGAGATAATTTAACAAGTAAATGTAAGGCTAAGGCCATGATGGATTTGTTTTCTTTTGTTTCTTAGGCTCTAAAAGCCCACTAAGGATGATTCTTGAATTTCTTTTAATACTCAGAAGTCTAGGAAACCTCTTTATGTTTCCCTCAAGCCATTGTTTGTCTTACAGTTATTCCGCCATTTTTGAGGAGAGCGAACTGAGTGGCTGGGACTACGATTATGGCTTCTGCACACCCAAGACACTCCAATGCGTTCCAGAACCAGATGCTTTTAATCCCTGTGAAGATATCATGGGCTATGCCTTCCTGAGGGTCCTGATTTGGCTGATTAATATCCTAGCCATCGTTGGCAACCTAACCGTCCTCTTCGTCCTCCTGACAAGCCGTTATAAACTGACAGTGCCCCGATTTCTCATGTGCAATCTCTCCTTCGCAGACTTTTGCATGGGGCTCTATCTGCTGCTCATCGCCTCCGTGGACTCCCAGACAAAAGGCCAGTACTACAACCACGCCATAGAATGGCAGACCGGGAGCGGCTGCAGCGCCGCTGGCTTCTTCACGGTGTTCGCAAGCGAACTTTCTGTCTACACCCTTACCGTCATCACTCTGGAACGGTGGCACACCATCACCTACGCTGTCCAGCTGGACCAGAAGCTGCGACTGAGACATGCCATCCCAATTATGCTGGGAGGGTGGCTCTTTTCTACGCTGATTGCCACGCTGCCCCTTGTGGGTGTCAGCAATTACAGGAAGGCCAGCATCTGCCTCCCCATGGATGTGGAATCTACTCTCTCACAAGTCTACATATTATCCATCTTGATCCTCAATGTGGTGGCCTTCATCATCATCTGTGCTTGCTACATTAGGATTTACTTTGCAGTTCAAAATCCAGAGCTGGTGGCTACTAACAAGGATACAAAGATTGCCAAGAAGATGGCCATCCTCATCTTCACGGACTTTATGTGCATGGCACCCATCTCTTTTTTTGCCATCTCAGCTGCCTTCAAAGTGCCCCTTATCACTGTCACCAACTCCAAAGTTTTACTGGTCCTTTTTTATCCTGTCAATTCTTGTGCCAATCCATTTCTGTACGCAATTTTCACGAAGGCATTTCAGAGAGATTTCTTTCTGCTGTTGAGCAAATTTGGCTGCTGTAAACACCGGGCTGAACTTTACAGAAGGAAGGAATTTTCTGCATATACCTCCAACTGCAAAAACAGCTTCCCAGGATCTAGAAAGCCTTCCCAAGCTGCCCTGAAGTTGTCCACAGTGCACTGTCAACATTCTGCTGTCCCAGACAAGACTTGCCACCAAGAATGCTAATTTAGTAACTGCACTGTTGAATTGTACTTAAATATGTAAAAGAAAAAAGTCTACCTGAATTAGTCACTTTAAGATAATGCATCTTAGAAAAATATTTATTCTTAGGCACTTTAGGAGAAATGCACTTGGTTCAGAGGGTGGCCCATGACCAATGGTCATTGGAACTGGGCAGTCAGAATTGCCCTCTGAAACTTGATGACATAAATTTCAGGAGTGTTTAGAAACTTTTATAATAATTTAGACAAAGTAATTTTGTGTGTTGAATCGAATATTAAGAAAACCTAAGGTGTCATTTTTGCACGTCTTTGGTCTTTTTCACTTCAATCTTGTAATTTTTTTTGTAATCTCCAAAGTATTAGTTCACAACAGACTGGAAATTTTAAGTGGTCCTTGCCCTCAAATAGTTTGATAAACACATTCGGAGACGTACCGGGCAATGCGGTAGCCATGAGCCTTACACGGTAAATAAAAGTTTCTTAGCTGCATTCCAACTGCTTCACATATGTGACTAGTAATCCGCAGTACAGATGCAAACTGTTTCCATCGGTGTAGGGAATTCCACGAGACAGCTCTGTTCTGGAGACTTCTGTTTCCTCTTTACATTCCATTCACTTAACTTGCCATCTGACGGCTCATTTCTGCATACCTGTCTGGCCTGCAGATCATGAACACCTGGTGGGCAGGAAGCCATCTCAGCCCACTCGGCTTCCTCATCTCTTCCCTCGGGATCTTGGAAGTGATACACAATCAATGTGCCCAGTTGAACTGACTAACTCTGCAAGGAAACGTATTTCTAGAGCCTTTGACTTTCTAAGCAAAATAAGATACTTAAATATTGAAAATGATCAACTTACATTATTTCCATCCTTTGCAGTTTACTGAAAAATATATCTTATATTTGTTAGAAACTTTTTTTTCTTACTATAAAATGTAAGTTTTAAGACTTACATTTAGGACAACTGAAAGGTCTCATCGCAGCACTTCTGTTTGCTGCTTCGACCTTTTTATCAAAAGTTCATTATACACCCAACATCTTGGTTTTATTTTTTTTTTTTATTTTTATTCTTTTGGTTTTTCAAGACAGGGTTTCTCTGTGTATCTTTGGTGCCTTTCCTGGATCTTGCTCTGTAGACCAGGCTGGCCTCAAACTCACAGAGATCCGCCTGCCTCTGCCTCCCAAGTGCTGGGATTAAAGGCGTATTTTTTCTATTTTTTATTATGTAATTTCACCAACTGAATCTTCATAAAACTCTATGGAGCAGATGCCATTCATCTTACGTGAGGGAAAAACCGATTATCATTTTTAAAGGACTGAAAACTAGGAAGAGATTCACTACAATAGGATTCAGTCTCAAAGCTCTCCCAAATCCTAGCCTCTTAATGATTCCCATATTGGTAATCATGGTTTTCCAAGAGTTACTTTGACTTGAAATACACCAAAAAATAAGATACGTTCATGGATGGACAAACAAATAAAAATTGGATAGAAAGGTTTTGTTACCTAACAGTTCATATACATTCAAAGTTCCTTAAATTTTCCCCAATATTGTATCATGAACATTTTCAAATGTATAGAAATGTTGAAGGAACTATTTAGTGAACATCCATATACGACCACCATTTGCAGTCAGCAATATTTACTATAATGTCTTTCTTACACTACTATGTAATTATCTGTAATTTATCTGTCCATTAATGTGTCTTATATTTGATATTTTAAAGTGATTTGCAGACATCAGCTTTACACAAAAGTATATACTGTACAACCCCACGTACATGAACCTTAGCGCTCTTATTCACCAGAGTGTAATTCAGTATTTATTTACATCTTAGGTATAATTTACATGCAGAGAAATGGACAAATCTTAAGTGTGCCACTTGAGTTTTGAGAATTGCATGCACCGGTGGGACCCAAGCTTCTGTCAAGATTTAGCACACTGTTACCATTAGAGAGCTGCTTAGCCCTGTCACAGAGGTGCCAATGGCCAGATCTCTGTTTTCCACAGATTAGTGTTTCCTGTCCTAGACGTCATATAAATGCGGTTATATTACACATAGGCTTTGTCACAAGGCTTCTGGGACTCAGTATAATGTTTTTGCTATTTATCCACTTAATTGCTTGAATCTGTTTATTCCTTTTCATTGCTGGTTAATATTCTACCACAGAACCCTCCTGCTGGTGGATATCTTGGCTATTTCCAGTTTTCAACTCCCTGTGAGCACTGTATTAAATAAATGTCTAGCCATAACTAGCCTCTACACATTCAGTTTGCTCTTAGTTTTTAAGTCATTATGTAAAATGATTCAAAGATTATAAGCGTTAAAAAAAATATCTTCTGTGTTTTTTCATATTGATGACTTTTCTGCTCCGTAACGAATGACTTGGTTCAGATGGAGTTCTCTCGAGCTCATTCTAGAGTCTGTCTCAGCGATACAGCAGAATACTAACTTATCATGCTACTATGTAACTACTTGATTACTCTTTCTGATTCATAAATCCCAGGAACAAAACAGCTTAGTAAGAAAAAAAAAAGTAACATAAGAAGATTCAAACCCATCCTTGTAAATCAGCTCTTAAGCCAGCACACACTCAAATAGTTTGTGACTACAGAACTCATAGTATGCTCTGAAAGCAATTCATGACCTCTTACCCAGATAATGATCTTTGTTTTCTTTATAACTTAAGGTTTAATAAATGAAGTCACAGTTTGCCGTCTCCTCGTTCCCACACCCTCCCACCCATAAATAAGATCTATATTTTAATTGTCCTCCAACCCAGGTCTTTAGTTTATATCCCTAGTACCATGCGTACATCCCAGGACATTCCTCCACTTACTCCTGGACTATGCCATAGCTACCTAATTCGTATGCACACCCAGTCTTTTCCAAGTCCTCTCCATCATACACATCACTGAGGAACCCTCCTGAAATCCTATTTCATCTCATTACGTGCCTGCACAGAATTCCCAAGCAGCTCATCAGCACCTGAGAAGTGTACATGCCCACTCGTAGGCTAACACTCGGAGAATGTGGACTCTGTCCTCAGATCTGCTCATCCTTTCTTCTGCTATTTTCTTCATGAAACAGACTGACCCAGTTACTCTTCCCTAAGCCGTTCTCTTCCACCTCCGTGCTAAAACCTCTGCCATTCATGCATCAGAGTAACGTATCCCTTGTCCTCTTTCTGCTTCCTCTGGAGTCCAAACTGCAGGTTTACCTACTTCAACAAATGCTCTTTGATCTATTCCTTCCCTAAAGCATTACAGTTAAGACCCCTCCTCTGTGTAAAACAAAGGACACGATAAATATGTAACCAGCAATAGTCTTTCTCTGCAGACTTCTTTAGCCTGCATGAATGTCCGTGTGCCACATGTACACTACACGCATGTCTGGTACCCACAGAGGCCAGAAGGGGGCGTCAGATCCCCTGGAACTGTAGTTACAGATAGCTCTGAGCAACGTGTGGGTGCTGGGAATCAAACTCTGATCCTCAGGAAGAGCAACCAGCACTCTGAACCACTGAGCCATCACTCCATCTCCTACAGACTTCATGAGCATTCTTCCGTATCACTTTCCTGTCTCCCCACACTGGAGTGTTAATTACCTACACGAGTCCCTCTTGATTTCATCTATGTTAGGAAGATAAACTACTTTCATTTAACAACCTCATTTTCCAAACCAGTTCATTTTCATAACTAAAATATAAAACTGCCTTTGTTAAGTATTTCACATATGACGTCTAGAATGTGGGTTACGTCTGTACAGGCCCTCATGGCTAAATCATAAACAGTCGGATACTCAATAATTTTGTATCTCTTGTATTTTTTTACTGTTAGATATTGTCAGGAGTGAATTGCAAAATGACTTAAAAGGATTAAGCTGTCTGGAATAAACCATCTAAACTTATAAAAATAACTTTAAAAGACATTGGTATTTTGTTCTCGGCTTACTACACTTGTTATAAAGGGCTTAGCTTTACTTT
>CABHPH010141139.1:0-32896 GCA_902168325.1 Peromyscus nudipes
TATGTTCCACCAGGCTCCCTGCCATGATGACAATGGACTAAACCTCTGAGACCGTAAGTGAGCCCCAGTTAAACGCTCTTTTATAAGAGTTTCCATGGTCTTGGTGTCTCTTCACAGCAATAGAACACTATAAGACATTCACTTCCTGCTCTTTCAGAGGACCAGAATTTAGATCCTAGCACCCACATCGGGAGGCTCCCAAACACTTGTGACTTTAGCGTCAAGGGATCCAATGCTCTACTTTAGCCTCCAATGACACCAGCATGTCATACACAGATGACGTACACACTCAAACACATACATTAAAAAAATAAAATAAATCTTTTGATGATGATGATGATGATGATGATGGTGATGATGATGGTGATGATGGTGATGATGATGATGGTGATGATGATGGTGATGATGGTGATGATGATGGTGATGATGGTGATGATGATGATGGTGATGATGATGATGATGATGATGATGGTGATGGGACCAGTGTGATGGCTCAACCATTAGAGTAGTTGCTGCCATGCCTAACCGCCTGAGTTTAGTCCCCAGGACCCATTTAATGGTCTGACTCTACCTCTCTGGGCATGTGTGCATATACACTACAATCAACTGATCACTCAATTAATGCAAAAAAATAAGTAATAATGTTTAGTTGTGCAGTCTCAAGAGCCTGATGCTCATGTCTGCTCTGTTCCATTGAGAGCCTTGTGGCAGATGGCAACAGAGTAGTGGGAACTAGTTCAGGCCCGTGAGACCTGAGCTAATCTTTTCTGAGAACAGTGCTTCCCTGACCTCATTCTCTCCCACTGGGCTCTGCCTCTTAAAGGTCCCACCACCTTAAAACACATATAACTCCTGGGGGACAAATCACATGTAACCCACAGCAAAAGAAACAGGGAACACAGCTTATAGCTGTAGCCTGAGGGCTCAATTATCTACTCACGGAGGAGTATGCAAAGACACCTGCCACTCATGTAGGTCCGACCCCTTTCCTTTGAAGCACAGCAGTGGGCGTGGCTATCGTGGATGCCACAAAAGATCCCAGGGAAGCCACCAACTGGGAGCGGTGGGGTTACTTCCAAACAGAACTGTGACAGAGGGCCATGCCCGCATTTAGACCTAAGGGTCTGGGTAGCAAGCCCTCCAGAGCAAAGATGTCATGGGGAAACAAATTCCCAAACACAGCTTCCCATGGAAAAGAAGGGAAAGGTTGGAGTCTCCGCTCACTTGGCTGCTGTCCCTTCCCAGACCATGCCCGGACTGATTTTCCTGCTCCGTTACCTCCTTTGACCTTCTCCCAGAGACTCTGGCAGCTCTGCTTTGTGGCTCTTAAGTGCAACCTTCCGTGACCTCAGTGTCACTTGAGATGTCACCATGGAGACTGCAGACCTCCCTGGAGTTGACCTTTCCATTTCATTCTCTGGTTTCCAGGCCATGGGTACCACCCCCAACACACATCCTCCTTCAGCCACTGGGTGTGTTCTCTAGGATTATTCTGTTCTGTGGATGGGTATTTTGGGGTGAGGCTGTCTTGCATAGCGCTGAAATAGTGACAATGACGTCCTGACTCATTATCACTGTCAGCTCCAGCTGACTTTGAGTTTAATGCAGTGTAACTGAGGCAGGGACAGCCGACTGGAAGCAGGTAAACAGCAAGCCTGCTTCTTTCATATGTGCCTGTCAGCAAGCCCCCGGGCCTGGTTGTTGCTGTCATTTGCATACATGAGTGGCTTTTTGTCTATCTGCAAAATAACCATGGGAGGATGTTTCTCTGGACTCCACCTCAGTTGTTCAGCATGGTCGTGGGCCCCGAGTAATGTCTGTTATCTCACTGGAAGGAGAAGAAACGTCATGGGTTCAGAGTCATGTAGGTCAGTTTGAGATTTTTCAAACCAAAGGCTGTCAGGTCTCTTAAACTTCAGGAGTGCCCACGTCAGGTGGCCAGCCCTGGGAAGCAGCTGTGACAAACCCTGATACTCCCCTGCCCCTAGTGTTGACTTCTTTCCCCTGCCGGGTCCTCACTGTCCCTTCCAGTAGGAATAAGGCCACCTGTCAGAGGCCCACAGTTGTGGATTGTGTGAGCATACTCCCTGTGGCTGTCAGGAAAATTTATGTGGCTAATGCACACCCAATTTCCAGGGCTGTCCTTCCGTGTGGCCTGGCCCAACTCTGCATGTCACATGCTGGTCTAAGCATAAGTTAAGGGTAAAACGTTCGCTTGGAAGTCCCCCTGCCAGACTGATTTTGGAGGTGGTAACAGGTGTCACGTCACTGGTGTGTATTTCTCTATCATTTGTACTTACAGATGCTGCATCCTACTCACTTGCAGGGTGGGATCCAGGCATGATTGCTCAGCTATGTTCCCATGCATCCAGTGCCTCATCATAATATGCATGGTTCATGGTCCCAGAGATGGCCTTCAGCAAACACTGTTTCTTAAGTCTTCTCTTTCTACCTTTGCAGCATTCTGCAGCCTTCAGAAGTCAAGCAAAGCATGAGCTGGATTTCTTCTTCCACCCACAGACTCCCATTCTGCACAGCTTTGTGGGAGTATCGTACCCTTGAGGAAAGCTCCTGTCTATGAGATGAAAACTTGTCCCATCAGCTCTCTGCAAAGCATCGATGTGCAAAGTCTCTGTTCCTGATTGGATACCTTGAACTTCTAGACATGGGGCTCCGGCAGACTTGTGTCCTCCTGGAGCCCTGTATGTTTCTAATGAACGTGTTTAGTTACTGGGGCCAGAGCCAGGCCCATCCATGCTGAGTTGGAGGTGGATTGGGAGGTAGATATGGACCAACCTCAACGTTGGCAGGTTGATATAACAGTGTGACAATGGCTCTTCTAAAACAGGGATGAGAGGAGGTACACTGTCTTGGAGTGAAGTCCACCCTTGGGAATTCAGTGGCTGGAAGCTGTGTCCGGAGCAGGTATGTATTCTTACAGAACTCAGAATGAACACGAGGCAGACAGAGTCAGTCAATATGAATCCAGGCTACCCAGGTAAATTAGAATTTCAGCTAGCCAGGAGAGACTTCCAGTCAAAGTATGACTCAGGTTTTCCTCAAGCTCAGTTTAAATTTAACCAGGCCCTCCCGACTGACTTCACCAGCAGCTCTGGAAGAGGGCTGTGCAGGTTCCAGCCACTGACCTTGCCAAGAGGTCAGATGCAAACACCCGAGTTCGGAGGAAGGGAAGCAGAAGCCAGATTCGGAATGGAATCAGATGAAAGTGGGTGTGGGTCTGGCACGGGAGAGACGGGACCAGGACAAGCTGTCTGGAACAACAAGGAGTCAGTCAGCGTCGAGGGCTACAGAGTCAGGCTTCCTGCTCAGGCCTGATGTGTCCTGATGAATACGGACAGAAGTGTAAATCCTGGGGTCACTGAGGAGGTATGGACAAAGCCTGGAGAAGAGAAATGCAGAAGCTGGGCAGTCCTTCCTCCCGGGTGTGAGGGCTGTGCTTCTGTCTGTACTGCACTCTGGCTTTGGTGAACACAGAGCCTCGCCCTGCAGTCTACCCTCACCCCTCCAGTCCTTCCTCGCATCCATCACTCTAGCACACAAATGCTTCCAACAGGAAAACAATTGCATAGTGCCATTTGTGGTCTGGACGCAGTCCCTATTTCCTCTGATCTCAAAAAGTAAAGAAATTAGATCAAAATCCAGGAAAGCATAGGCTGGCAGTCTCTGCTGTTTCCTGATGTTCTGCACTGCCGCTCCCTGGTGCTCCACACTGCTGTTTCTTGGTGCTCCATACTACTGCTCCTTAGTGCTCCACACTGCCCCACACTGCTGCTCCCTGGTGCTCCACACTGCCCCACACTGCTGCTCCCTGGTGCTCCACACTGCTGCTCCCTGGTGCTCCACACTGCTGCTCCCTGGTGCTCCACACTGCTGCTCCCTGGTGCTCCACACCGGCATTGGCTTTATTCTGGTGTCTCTGCTGACCCTTGCCATGCACTGCTTGTGTTCCAGAAGTGCCGTGACTTGGCCAAGCAGCTCCGATATGTCCTGTTTGAAGGTGTGGTTCCCAGTCTGACATTGTTGTGAAGTGATAGAAACTTTAAAGCATGCTCTATAGAGAAGTTATATCATTGGGGAAGAGTCCTTACAGAGGTATTGGGGCTCCCCACCCCTACTCTCCTCTCACATCTTGGCTGCTTACTCTACCAAGCACTCCCACCTGGATGTGCGACCTGGCTACAAGCCCAAAAGCAACAGGCCAAGTGACAGCCTCTGAAACTACAAACCGAGACGAACTTCTTTCCAGCTGACCGTCTCCGGCATTTGGTCACAGACGCTGCCTGACATAGCCGGTGTCTTTTCATACAGATGCCTAGGGGCACTCTTAATGGGACGGTAGGCCTTAAGGAGAGTGTCCTGGCAGTTTCTCACCTACCCGGCAGCTGTCCTGTATTCTGGGTAAGTCTGAGTGTGAGACGTACAGAAACATTGCACAGGTGTGCATGAGTGTGCAGGAGAAACTTGGATGTTCATTTCTCACAGTGACTCCCTCTGTTTATCATTGGTTACGGGTGAGGAAAGGGAAAATGGAGGCCCAAAAGGCTGGCTCACCTGCCGGAGGAAGCCAGCGAGCTGAGGCTACATGGCCACCTCGGGGGATGTTGATCCTATAATTATAACAAAGTAACCTCCTTAAAGGTCAAGTGGATCAGGTCCTTCACTCCGGTCCCATACACATGCCCTTCACCCCTAGTGTAGACTATTTAAGTAGGGGCTGTGGTAGTTAATATTGACTCTCCTTATAGACACTATCTCCAGGCATGTCTGTGAGGCAGTTTGTAGATTTGGTTAATTTAAAAGGGAAAATACTTCCTAACTTTGGATGGCACCATCCCTTGGACTTGGGGGATGTGGGTGTTGGCTGAATTAAAAGAAGAAAACCAGTTGGGTACCAGTATTCATCTCCCTCTGCTTCTTGGCTGCAGAAGCAATGGTATCAATGGTATCAGCTGTCTCATGCTCCTACCTCCACGCCTTCCCCACCATGATGGAAGGAACCCTGAACTGGGATACAAAATAACCCTTCCTCTCAGTTGTCTCTGTCAGGCATTCTGACACAGCAGTGAGACAATTAACTCACACCGTAGACAAGGTAGAATCAGATTGCTGAAGGCTCTTTTGTACTGAATGCAGGCAGATGTCTCCATGGACATGTGGACCATGTCTAAGGCCCAACCTAGCTCCTAAGATCTCAGTGGGAGCCACGAGGGGTCCTGAGCTGCAAGGGAGGCCCAGGCTGCCCTGACGTCTTTGTCACAGCATTATTAACTAGCTCTCTTGGATTTGCTGAGAACATTAACTGGGGCATTTTGCCTATATTTGAAATTCTAGGGACCAAATGTCATGCCCTTAAATAGATGAGGTAGCTGAGTATACTGCGCCCATGGAAGAAATGCCAGGCTCCGGCCCAGAAGAAAATTCCTAAAATGAAAAACTTCACGCCAATCTTCATGCTGTGGGATCCTGGGATGCACGCCCCCACCAGTCCACCAGGTGGGAAAATGCCTATCGTATTTTGCATCGGAACAATGGTATTTTTAGTATTTATTAAATTTAGACTTCCTAATCTCTCTGTCGCTAAACATCTACACACAAACAAGATGAGCCTTTGCTAGCCCAAAATAAACAGAGCAAATACTTTCCCAGATCCCCAGTCATGAGAGAGTGGCCAGCTGCCACCAGGGTCCTGGATTTCTTCTCACATGGGGCAGAGCTGGGGTCAGGGTGCCCACTGTGAACCAGACACATCTAGACTGCCAGTACAACGACGTCACTGCTAGATAGCCAGCCGCCCTCCCTTGGAAGGTCAGGGGAGCTCTCATAGGTCCGTTCTGGGGTGGAGTTAACCCTGCCAAGGTGACTGTCTGGAGTCCATGTGGGAGTCTTGATGTCCTCTCCACCAAAGGGTCAGGTCATTCATGACTCCTGGTGTGTGTCACTTCCTTCCATGTGCAAACTCCAAGCTCGGCTCTGTACGGCCAGGCAGACCTCACTAACCCTTCTTCCACGTGAGAAAAGGCAACACATTTGAAGGTAGTGGTCAGGTCACCCCAAGTAAAAGCAAGCCAATCTCTCCTGCTGTCTTACTAATATTTCAATAATTGCTGAATGCATTATCCACAATGGCGATGAGGTCATTGGTCCACTGGTTGGCTAGATTCTTATTTCAGCTGATGAGCCAGATGCAGTCCCACTGGATTAATGATAGAAAGATACTTTTGAAATGAAGCCATAAAACAACAAAAACATTTTCAAATAGCATTTTAATAGCAAAACAAATTTGTGTCTAAATGTGGTGTTTGCAAGCGTGGTACCATGATTGGAATTTACCAGGGGACATTTATCAGGGTTTTCTTAAACTTAAAAATCAGAAGCATCTAGAAGTTAAACTGATTGGTGAAAAATTAAAAGTAAATGTGCACTGTGGAAAGTTTCAGCCCATATGATAAGCAATTAGAATAAATAAGGTATTCATAAAATAGCCAGTAAGCATTTAAATACTGATTGTTTTCAATAACCAGAGACATACAAACTTAGAAAACATTCTTCTACCTCTTTTTCTTTTAATTGTACGTATATGACTGTGCTGTGTGCATGTGAGGGCAGGTGCCCACAGAGGCCAGAGAATCTTGGATCCCGTGAAGCTGGAGTTACAGAGAACTGGGGACTGCCTGACTTGGGTTCTGGGAACCTGACTTTTGCTCTTAACTGATGAGCCAGCACTCCAGCCCCTCCCCTGCTTCCTACCTCTTATGTTGGAAAAAAAATTTGGCAACTTGTATTGTACCCAGCCTCCATGAAGTCTGGGAAATAGAGCCCTAGTGGGATGGTAGAATACTCCCCAAGGGGAATGTGCCAGAGCAGCAGAGCGACGAAACACTCTGACCCAGAATCGCTCTGCGACCCTCCACACTCAGCAAGCTAGCAGGCATGTTGGCCAAAGGCTGAGATACAAGTCTTACCGTTGACATGAAGGTTGAGAGTGTCGTATGAAAAGCCCCACAGGGAATGGAAAGTAAAGTTCTTGATGGTTTCTGAACATGCTCCTGAGAGGCAATAAGAAAAGAGGTCTAGGTTAGGGTTGGAGAAACTTGCACACGCACGTCCTACTTTATCACTACAGATAGGCACAGAGATAAGTCTGGAAGGGTCTGATCATGGCATTCCAGATGGTTTCTGTCTTGTTCTTCTTGTGCGTTAGTATTTTGTAATTCTTTTAAGGATAAGCTGGGATTGACAGTACTAAACATCTATCATGTCAGTAAAACAACAAAGATGTAAAAACCCAATGCTCTGGTTATGATAAAAAGGACACATCTCTGCATATTTTGTGACTATGTAATTTAGAAGGAATGTTTTTGGAAGTCAAAATAGCTTTATCAACCAACAACTTTCTGATTCAGTAGCACCGCTCTCTCATGATTTTAGAGAATAGAGTTGCTCTGGGCAGGCATCAGGCCAGGATTGTACACTTGTGTGAGAAAATGAACACATCTGTGACAGAGGTAAGCAAGAGAAGACGTAGTCACTCTGTGGACTCTTGTGCCAGCATAAGCTTGCAACTGCAACTTTAATTCAGTGCTGCAGAAGCTCCTGTTGGGTGTCTAGCACTGTTTCCAAATCACAGATGTCCCACTGCACCAATGGAATGTCCTGTTGGGTGTCTAGCGTTGTTTCCAAATCACGGGAGTCCCACTACACCAGGACTGCATGTTTATACATGTGAGTCCAAGTGAAAGGAGCTATCAAAGGGACTAGATTTGCTGGGATGGTGGATGAGGGCTTTCAGTAACTAATCTTAGTGTCATAGCAATTTCGTGTGGCTTTGCAAAAACTAAAACAAGGAGAATGAATGGGTTTAAGCTGTTGGTGCTGACTCCGAATGGATCCTGTCATTCATTGCTCTGACTCATTTCTGACGATTTCTAGGTCCCTCATGTGACAAATGGTGTTGAAGCTTGCGTGGAGTCATGTCCCTGTGACAGTTCAAATAACTGTCACTAGTCAAGACACTAAGTGACGAAGTTAGTCATCGCTGAGCCCCTCAACACCCCCTTCTTTCTTCAAGTACACAGACAGACAATGTCTTCATCTCCTTGCATAGCTTGCCTGTGTCACTGAAAGGTCAGACCCCAGGCCTTGACCTCCACAGTGTGACCTGTTACTTTAGCAAGTAGCTGTCTAGCCAGTTTGGCTTCAGGTTTCTTAAGCAGCCAGTTGTCTTAACTATACCATGGCTGTTGGCCTTCTCACTTCCCTTCACAGCACATTCATCCTCATCCTCTTCCCCTCTTCCCAAAGTCAACCTGGGTGAGATTTGCCAAAGATTCCCTGTTGCGTCAGGGACCATCAAGGACAGTGGCCCTGCATCTTTGAGGAAAGTCTTAGCAAAATTTTCCTTCTGTGCCTTCACTTACAATTTAGATTTAACAGCTGAAATAAGACCAACCCACTGGGTTGCTGGAGAGACCGATGAAAAGTTACACTGTCCTTTAGAATGCCAACATGCACAAAGTCTTTCTGCACCTCAGTTCCAGATCTCCACAATGGCTCCTTACTAACCCAATAAGCTGGCCAGAGTTACCTGACACCTACAGCTGCCTCAGGACATAGAGGTGCTGCTGTGCCTCAGATCTCACTTATGTGGCTCTAATGGGTGGCTCCTCACCATCACCCTGCTCAGAGTCATGAAGACCCTCCCTTTCTGTCTCCAGGATTCAGTGGCCTCCCAGGCCCTCATTTCAGGCCCCCCTGGGCTTCCATCCCACTCATCATAGTCACCTGTTGAACACTCTGAGCGTCTCCCATCTAAGACTCCCCTGTGACCTCCTAAGTTACTACCTGCTCCACAGATCCAGCAGCTGAGTTCACTGCCAGGAAGGACATGGATCAGGATTTCTGTTGAAGCCTGAGCAGAGAGAGAGTCCCCAGGCCATGCAGGACGTTATCCAGAAGCCAAAGGACAGCATGTAGAATGCTAGCATTGAGTGGCTGAGTGGCACCACAATTGATACCTGGAGGAGGTCAGCAAGACAATAGCAGACTGCATGATGGAGTCATTTTGGGCACCGCCTATAGCGACTAGGAGAAGAATGGATTCATTCCCAAGACCTTAGGATGCTGAAGGAAGAGGCCAAAGTCCAGAGAAAGCCTGCTGAGGAAGTCTTGGGGTGTGAAGTATGCAAAGAATGTCACCTAATTCTATGAGTCTATGTCCATTTTCCTAGGACACAAGGGAATGTCATCTGCTTCAGAATTAAAGCTTTCATGAGGTTCTCTGTTTAATTGTCCTCCCCAGTGGCTGGTTCTATGCTGAGGCAAGACACCAGAGCTAAGGGAACCCAGGGCAGGGAAGGGGGCGGCACAAGGGCAATAGACATCTCTTATTAGGCATTTGTTCAAATCCTATCCTATGGTCAGTGTGTGCCGTGTGATGCCCACCTCGGTGCTGGGCAGGTGCATAGGAGTGTGGATCAGGGATGGATGGCAAGAGATCAAACTCTGGCTGGGACAGTGACAGAGGGGACACACAACATAAAGAAAATGTCTGACTCATGCTAGACCTCCTACAGTGCCTGCTGTTCAAGTGAATGATGAACCGAGGATCAACTCTTCTTAGTTCCCGTCACAAGCCAGGCTGCTCTGGTCCCTGTTCCTTGTTTGGATTCAAAGGAAAGAAACAATATTTTCAAAAGTATGCAGCTAACGCTGCAAGAAACGTGCCCTGACGGGACAGTAGCTGTAGCTGTCTATGTATACAGCCGAGCAGGATTTTCCATGCCTGGAGATGCTGCTTGGAGGACCTAAGAAGGCTGCCAGGAGTCTAACTCACCAGACGCCCTACAACCAAGAGGAAAGGAGGAAGAGGCATTTGGTCCATCTTGACTCTGAGAATGGTCCTCGTGAACCCTCAGGGGATCAGGAGTCATGGGTTTGAACATCCCTAATTCAAAACCTTAAAAAACAAACAAACAAAAAAACAAAAAAACCCAACATGGGAAATGCTTGAACACAGACGTGACGTGACGTGAATAGAAACTGCCATAACTGCCCTAGTGAGATGGGTCAGAG
This sequence comes from Peromyscus nudipes, assembly GCA_902168325.1. Lineage (NCBI taxonomy): Eukaryota > Metazoa > Chordata > Mammalia > Rodentia > Cricetidae > Peromyscus > Peromyscus nudipes. The sequence continues at coordinate 10,093 of CABHPH010141139.1, forward strand.
CTAAGAGGCAGCGTAGCTTAAATAGTTTCAGATAAAGTGAAATATAAATGGATTGTGTTTTACCTGGTCCCATCCCTAAGCTATCTTACTATTTATGTGCAATCAAACAAAACAAAACTAAAACCTCTGAAACCCAAACACTCCAGTCCTAAGCAGCTCAGATAAGGGCCTTCCAACCTGTGTTGTCTGTCATCTTCTGATATTTTGAATTCTGCAATCTCTTATTCCCATGACCTTTCTGTGAAGTGGAGTGTAATTTCCAAGCAAGATAAGATGGGTGTTCTGCCTACCGAGTGGAACTCTGTCAAGGCATGGGGTTTTTAAGGTGACGGAATTTCCATGGCATTTGCAGCCAGAACACCGAGAAGGACAGCATAACTTCCTGAATAGGACTCCGGGTGAGCATCGAGCTCCGTTGTCCAGCGGTTTCCCACAGTGCCAACAGGATGTGCTGTGCAGCGGAGCTTACGAACTTTCTGCCCTTTTGGGCTGTGAAGGGAAGCTGAGTTCCAGCTAATCTGTCCTTAATCAAATTCCTTGTAGATGAGAATGGGCGGCAAGGTTGGCTGGGCCATGAGCTCAACATTGGAAAGGAAATTAATGACTGTACTTGATTGGGGTGCTGGCCGAGAAAGGCTGCTAATGAGGCTGCTACTCTGAGACCTCAAGGGCCTTGACATTGGGAGGGGCACACATCAAGTGCCAAGGGAAAATGGAGCATTTGCTAACCACTGGTTCATGGATTCATGCGGCAAAGAGCAGCAGGTGGTTGCCAGGGCTGCTGAAGATACATGAACAAAATGTCAGATTCCCCATCCTGCAGAGTCCTGCCGTATTCAGAACAATAGTGGATGGTTGTGGTCATTCTGGACATTTTTCTGCTTATTGTGCAAAAATGATGTCTGGTGACAGTGTCACCCACAGCCCAGCCTGTGCCCCACAGCTCAGCAGGGTGTTCCGGCCTCCCGGAGTTTGTGAACAGCCATTAGAGACACACAGAAAGAGCTGGGGAGAAAGCTCAATGGTGAGGGCACTTGGTGCACAAGCATGAGGGTCCTGGAACCCAAATATAAAGCTAAGTGTGGTCACACACACTTATGTGACCCTAGGACTGTGAGGGACTGAGGACCACTGGAGCTTACTAGCTGCCAGCCTGATTTCAGGTTTGGTGAGAGACCCTATCTCAAGGGAATAAGGAGGAGAGCATAGAGCATGGCATCCAGTGTTCTCTTCAGGCTTCCATATGTACATGTGCACAGGCACACACACACACACACACACACATACACACACACACACACAAACACACACGTATACATCCACAGATATATGCACACACACAAGTACACACACACACACACACACACACACACACACACACATACACACTACATAAAAAGCCAGGTACAGGCTTAATGCTCCTGGGCTCAGCTACTCTGGAGGCCTGAGGTCAGGGATCACTTGAACCCAGGAGTTAAAGTCCCGCCTGGGCAACCTAGTGAGATCCCCATCTCAAAAACAAAAAAAGCCAACAAAAGCAGAAACACCTATAGGTAGGAAAGAGGTGAGTCTGTAAGTGACATCTCCAAACACCAGCTAGCCTCAGATCCCAGAGAAACACCCTGACTTGACCCTGCCTGAGGTCAATCCTCTTTTAAATTTATATTTGGCACATGAGATTTTTTCCCCCAAGAAAGTCTCAGTTCATTGGCATGGCCATTCTGAAGCTGTTATTTTTACATTGCTTGTGTGAAATGGGTAAATATTTTTAGAAGTCTTCCATTGCCACAAATGGAGGAAAGTGGTGGGTCTTAGAGGCCACCTCTGATCTCATTTTATTGCACTCCATGTTGGTGAGAAAAATGCACTTTGAGAAGCCCAGAGGCCGCATGCCAGATCTCCAGCTTGTCCATCACTGACCAAGAATGCAGTGTGTCTTCCCACTTGGACTCACAGGCTCTCCCACCCATTCCACAGCCCTCCAAAGTCAGGATCTCCAATACTAATTCATGTTTCTCCTGTGACAAGTGAGGTCCCACAAGCCTTTCTGGGCAAGTGCAGGCTGCCTGTGCTGTCTTTCTGCTAAGAATAACAAACAGTACAGAAAGATGCTTGCACCTGTCCCAAATTGTAGCCAGCTGCCTTGTGGGCACTTTCCAAAGGCCAGAGGTCCCCCAGAGACTGCTGCACTTGGTCTCTGCCCTCCTACATGGGAGGTACAGAGTCCATTCTCATCCCTTCTTCCTTGGTGACTGATGACTTCAAGCTCCCCCAGGCCAGAGCCAGGGGAGGTGAGTGAGAGCCATAAGCACCTCCTCCGAGGCTCCTCCAAATGCCTGGGATTCCATGTTTCTGGAAGCAGTTCCTGAGCCTCCACCCAAACATTACTACTTGTCTAGCTTGGGTTGTTACCCAGGACTGGTCAGAATCTTGGTGTTTCAAAGACCCTGGAGGCACCGAGGGCTTGGAAAATGAGAGTGTTTGCACAAATGTTTAATGGCCGGACAGTGAAATAATTTACAGCTTACATCAGTGATGCAGACTCTTAAGATCTAAGCTCAGGAGAAGATAGAGGGATTCTGGTGGTGTTCACACATATGCAGAAGAACGCAGTGAAGACCCCTGTGCTCAGCCTGGGGTGGAACTGATGAGCCACATAACGTTCATGTTTATCAGGAGGGCATGGGTTGTAGAAGGCTGGGAGTGTGGTTCAAACTGGTTTCCTTTCTGCGTTCGTTCATTCATTCGTTCGTTCATTCATTCATTCATTCATTCATTCTCTATGAACCATTCCAGAAAATCCTAGAGTTGGAATATAGAGGTTATGACAGTCCCTGTCTGTGAATAGGTACCATCTATAGCGGGAGAGGTCATGACCAGCTACATACATGCTTGATCATACCGTTGCTGGAAAGAAACAATGGGTAGGGGGTCCAAGATTCCTGATGAGGGGCTTCCCTAGCTGATTATCAAGGACAAGGGTGTTGGCAGGTAGAAGGGGTGGTGGTGAGGGCTACCTCAGGGAGTTCTGGAAGCCCTCAGACGTGAAATCATCTGGTACATGTGTAGACAGGAGGGTGCTGCAGAGAACATTCAGATGATCCAGAGCTTTGTGGTCATCTCAGGGAGAAGAGGCTCCTGGTGGGCAGAAGCCGTCTGGATTGATGGAGAAGCAGTCTCTTCAGGCTGGGGAGAGACGGCTATGCCAGCCCTGCCAAGACCGAGCCCTAGAAACCCCAGATAAAACCTGAGCCTGCTCTGCTCCTTCTGCACCTGCATTCTGATGGACTCCTGCAGTACACAGGAGAGAAGGTTCTTCCCATCAGTCCCCAGGGTCTATCCTCCCCTCCCCCAGCAGTGTGACTTGGGGCAGCTTACATGTGCTCTGAACATCCGTTTCCTTACTTGCAAAATGGGCATAAAATGGCCAAGCCTCAATGCCCCTGGCCCTGGCATGTCAGTACCTGTGGGTGAGAGCCACAGTTACCGTTTCTGTGAGTGGTGGCTGCTGCTGGATTAGTGGCTGTGGCTCTTATTACTGTGGTTTCTGCTTTTTTATGTGTGGCAGTCAAGGTGCCTCTCCGTTGTCTGGGGACAGCTGATGCCTGGAGCTGCCATTTTCAGGCTCACTCATGTCTGCATTCAGTTGCTTCTGGTTTTGATTTTTTAGTGCTGTTGTTGTTTCGTTTTGTTTTTGAGATGGGAGTCTAACTAGGTTGCACAGGCTAGTCTTGAACTCCTGATCTCAAGTGTCCTCCCCATCACAGGCTTCCAGAGTAACTGGGACCACAAGCACATGTCTATGCCCAACTTTTGTGTATTTTTCTGTGTGTGTGTGTGTGTGTGTGTGTGTGTGTATGTTTTTGTGTGTGCATACATCTGTGGATGTGTACGTGTGTGTGTGCGCACACACATGTGTATGACTGTGCTCATGTGTATATGGAGGCCCGAGGAGAACACTGGATATCCTGTTCTATGCTCTCCTCCTTATTCCCTTGAGACAGGGTCTCTCACCAAACTTGGAACCAGGCTGGCAGCTAGTAAGTTCCAGTGGCCCTCTGCCCCTCACAGTCCTGGGGTCACACAAGTGTGTGTGTGACCACACTTGGCTTTATATTTGGGTTCCAGGGCCCTCATGCTTGTGCACCAAGTGCCCTCACCATTGAGATATCTCCCCAGGTCTTCCTGTGTGTCTCTAATGGCTGTTCACAAACTCCGGGAGGCCGGAACACCCTGCTGAGCTGTGGGGCACAGGACTGGCCATGGGTGACACTGTCATCAGACATCGTCTTTGGAGGGCTTCTAGAGCTACTATCCCAGGGACACGAGACAGGAAGGGAATATTTCTTCAGTCGATAATTTTGGAACAATGACATTTAGGAAAATAATTTGTTTAGATGACTTCATACCACACACCAAAATATGCCCAGATGGCTTGAAGAAGGACATTTTAAATTATCTCTCTAAAAGAAAACAAAACCCAAGCATCCAGTCCCTGGAGATGATCCTTCTAAATTTCAAAACAATAGAATAAACGACCAAGGGGGGGGGAAAGTGGTCATATTTTGGCCATATTATCATTTTAAGTACTGATACCATTAAAAAAATAAGATGATTTCATAGCAAATGAATTAAAATGTATTCTTTATTTTGCAAAATTTGCAGACAGGGAGTTAATTGCACAGCAAAATGGCGTGTTCTTCCAACCCCAAGGGTTGAGGGTCACGAGCCAAGAATTCACAAAGGAAATGCAATTAGTAAACAGACACTTGGGCAGATTTCCTGCAACATTGGGGATGGGATAAATAAAATTAAAATAATTACATACCATTTTGACCTATCAAGTTAACAAAGTTTAAAAAAATAAACACCCCTGCCAGAGAAGGTATAGAAACACGGTCTCTTAGGCAACCAGTGGCCGGCTCTTCATCTGGTGCTCTGCAGCCATCTGTGCAGACAGGCTGAGTAATCTCACTTCTGGGAAGCTCGAGGTATTAAAAACAAACCCTGTAAGAGCTCCAGAGACAAAGGTTTTCAGCACAATATGCAATTAATAACAACGACAAACTGGGAGTATTGTAAGCAATTCCCCGGGGGAGATGGGATGCTCAAGGAAACACGTGGCTCTCCACTCTGGAGGAGTATATGACCGTAAGGGAGAAAGCAGAGCTCAGGACTGAATGGACGGCATGGACCAGATCATAGCACAGACATTGACAGGGGATGCCAGAAGGAAGCACGGGGGATGCTTAGGATGGGAAGAGGAGTGGTTTCCTTCTCAGTCTGTGCTCCCTTATACCTGGCCCAGGGACTCTGGGATGTTCAGGAGTTCCCAGATTCTCATGGTGTCAAGTCTCACTAAAGCACTCTGTAAATGAGGAGTCCCCAGCCCACGTGATCTGGTCTACAATTTGAACCTACATTTTTACTAGCATTCCAGGGTTTAGGTCTGCAGTCTCTGCCGACACCAACTGGCTGCCCTACCATCCCACTCAGCTCTGAGGCTAGCTACCTGCTGGTAGACCCATGATGCAAGTGAAGGGCAGAGTCCATTAGGTCAGCACTAGCATGACCTGGAGTTAGTGTCCCGTTCTACACACTGAAGGTCAAGGTCCTCTCAGGGTTACCACTTCCTGGAAATGCTACCTGCAAACATCACCAGGCTGACTTCTTTTTCATCTCGTTTGACTGCACATCTGGGTTAAAATGTGTCCCTCAGAAGTTCCTGTGTTGGAATCTTAGTCTCCAAATTAATATTCTAGTTTTATTTGAAGGTAACTTCAATTAGATGAGGTCGTAGGACAGAGCCTCATGATGGATTTATGGCTTCATAAGAAGTGACATCAGATATAGCATGGTTCTTCCACCTCATCTTCAGGTGTCTCTGCCATGTCATACGGCTTGGGCAGGAAGTCCTGCCCTCCAGATATTTAGAAGCTTTCCTCTTGGACTCCCTAGAACCCAGAATCGCAGGCTAACTAAACCTCTATTCTCAATAAAATGTCCAACCTCAGGTATCTTGTGATAGTAACAGAAGATGGATCAAAGCAGGATTTCCATGGCTCATGCTCAAGTTTGTTAATTCCCTAGAATAATTCAAGACTTGAGAAAACATTAATTACAGTTTTATACTGCAGGATCTAAAGGAACACTCAGCTGAGGCGGTAGATCTTGGGTGAGGGAGATGGACAGGAAATGTCATGATCTCATCTGCGCTGCTTCCTGGAGTCTGGTTTCGGGATTTTTATTGACGGTTTCATTTCCTAGACAGGACTGATGGATGAATGAAATCATGGGTCCCAGGATCTATTCTCTCCCTCCCTAGAGTTCAGGGCACAATGCTGAACATCCCAATCCTTTAATCAATCCCCTCATCTTTCCGTCTTGATTCTGGCCAGCCCCTCCCTTGGAAACAGCACCAGTCAGGCCCCGGTGGCCGGACCTGTTTTTAATGCATCACGAAGAACTCTCCATCATTCAGGAAATCCCCAAGGCTTTGAAGTTCTGGAACAAAGGCCAGATGCATTATCTATTAAACCATGGCACTCGTGGTTAAGGATCACATTCTGAAAAATATTAAAATATATCTCGGTGCTTGTGGCTGAGTATCACATTCAGGGAAAAATGCTAGAATGCATTGTTTTAATCTTTGAAAATAGTATTTGAAGTTATAAGGAGGGAAAGTGTGCTTGGGAAGATCAGAGGCCAGGGTGCTAGGGAAAGTTTGGGAAGCTGACAGATGTGGTAATGGTGGTGTGGGATAAAGGGAAGGCCCAGGAACTGGGAAGCATGCAACTCTCCTGGATGAACCAGAGTGGTCTGCAGCCAGCAGACCTCAAGACTCCACGGGGACGAAATGATCTTAAAGGGCATGACAGATAATGGTGCTGGATAGTGACTCACCATGTCAGCTAGGTGGACAATCCACCTCTGATCTTCAGCCCCCTTCATGCTTTATGACGTGTACCTGGCATGGCTGGTGGCTAGAACAGTCATACTGACGGGCAAGCCGAGAACTGCAAGGCCTGGCTTTAGAAAGTCTGTTTCCATTTCAGATATAGGGGCTGGGGGACTGAGTGCACATCTGCCTGCACACCTGTGTGGGGGATGGGTGCCTGTGTGCCTGCACACCTGTGTGGGGGATGGGTACCTGTGTGCCTGCACACCTGTGTGGGGGATGCGTGCCTGTGTGCTTGCACACCTGTATGGGGGATGGGTGCCTGTGTGTGTACACACCTGTATGGGGGATGTGTGTCTGTGTGCCTGCACGCTGGTGTGAGGAATGAATATGTGTATGCCTGAATACCTTTGTGCCTGAACACCTGTATAAAGGATAGTACCTGTGTATATACAAACTGTGTGGGGAATTGGATGTGGGCCTGTGTATCTGCACACTTGCATGGGGAAGAGCTGTGCATGTGCTTGCACACCTGTGTGCCTTATACCCGAGGAGGTACCGGTGATAGCTTTGGTCTGCTTCCCTGGCCCCCAGTGTCTCAAAGCCGAATCATCTGCAAAGCAGTGGGGGTGGTAAGGCTACAGCAGCCCTAGTGACCTTCTTTCAGCCACAGTAAGTTTCTATTGACCAGGTGACTCTTGGAAAGCCCCAGAGGTCACAAGCATGGAACTTTCATCGCCATAATTTCTTTGGGAAGGAGGAGACTGGACATTGACTTACTTGGTGGATGGCATAGCAACTCATACAGACATCATACATGCTTCCCAGAAGCCCCAAGGATGGCTCCCAGAACTTCCAGGCTGTGCACACACACACCACTCCCCACCTCCCCCAACTCCTCTATTTCCTGTCCTGTCCTTTATCATGAAAGGGAGTCTTGTAAGAAAGTGTTAAGAGTTCTGAGCTCCTCTAGCTGGTTATTCAAGTGAAGGAAGAGGAGGAAAAGGAGGAAGAGGAAGAGGAGGAAGAAGAGGAGGAAGAGGAGGAAGCAGAAAGGAAGAGGAGGAGGCTCACAAGTTCCTCTAATGTATAGCTGGTGAGTGACAATTTGTACCGCAGATGCTCTCTTGAGTGGGGCACTGCTGTGAAGCTGAACCCCAAGCCATGGGATGGGATGCTGAGCTGCGTAGGTGTGAGGATGGGATGCTGACCTGCGCAGGTGTGAGGATGGGATGCTGACCTGCGTAGGTGTGAGGATGGGATGCTGACCTGCGTAGGTGTGAGGAAGGGATGCTGACCTGTGTAGGTGTGAGGATGGGATGCTGACCTGCGTAGGTGTGAGGATGGGATGCTGACCTGTGTAGGTGTGAGGATGGGATGCTGACCTGTGTAGGTGTGAGGATGGGATGCTGACCTGTGTAGGTGTGAGGATGGGATGCTGGCCTGTGTGGGTGTGAGGATGGGATGCTGACCTGCGTAGGTGTGAGGATGGGATGCTGACCTGCGTAGGTATGGGGTGGAACTGAAGTGTGAGGACGGGATGCAGAAGTTGGACTGTAGCATAAGGCACTGCTTATCGGCCAAGAACTGAGAATTCTTTGAAAGTGTGTATTGCGTGGTTTGGTGGGGGGACACATGTGTGGAGGGGGACGCTCACATAGGCCTCAAAAGGGGCTAGTGAGTAGAAGGAGTAGCTTTCCTCTTACTTGGTTCCACAGATAAACACGTTGAAATTGCAAGTGACCCAGGCTGAAGCTGTGACTTCTCATCAGGCTGGGAGCTGTAAACGGGAGCATGTCAATACGTAGTGCTGCAATTAGGGAGGAGGGATGGGAAAATAACGTAGAACAATTGCATTTCTCCCAAGATAGTCTAGAGCACCCGTAGAGGCCTTCAAAGGACGGCCAGAAGGCGGGTCTCGTGGGGAACTTCACGGGCAGTGAGGTGCTTCTCCGGAAACGCTCTCGGACTCGCCCACACTTCCAAGTCAGTGAAGTTAGCAAGCTAGAGAACGACTAAGATTTCCCAGAGTGTCTAAGACCTACACAAGTCCAGGAAGGGTGGGGAGTGATCACTTAGCCACACTGACTTCAAAGGACACAAAATGGCACCTGCCCAGGTGGAGGTGTTGCACATGAGGAAAAGCAGGAGGTCGGAACTTGTAGCTACCAGGGTTTCAAGGACACAGAGGAGGCCGCTCAGGAGACAGGAAGGAGAAGTCAGGACCCTGGAAATGAGATTTCCTGGAGAAAAGGAAAGCCACACAAGCAGCCACAGCTGTCCCCCTCCCCCCAGCCCATTGGAATGCGCATGGCATCTCACCCACAAAGCTGCACTATAAAGAAGGCTTGAGAAATGGGAAGCATAAACCAGAGACTTCCCAGAGCCTGGAAGGAGAATCCACTCAGCACTGGGGGCTTAGTGACCTTTAGAGCCAGAGGGATTAAAATGCCATATCTCGGCATGGAGAGATGTGGGATGAGGCTGTACAAGGACCCTGTTAGGTTCCTATGAGCAGGAACTATCTACAGAGATGCATCCAAGCCAGGAAAACCAGTGAGCCTTAGCACCAGGATGGGTAACCCACGGTTAAAACAAACAAGATCAAGGCAGATCTTCACCTTAAATAAAAGGCAAGGAAGTCTCTGAATGGCTAAGTTGATAAATCGTAATACGTTGATGAACATTGTTCTGGTCTCCATGAATAGAAGAACCTGCAAAGTAATCAATCACTTGTGTAAATACGTGCCAGCAAACCAAGGAGTGGCATCATGGAGAGGTCACGGGGAGGTCACAGGGACAATTTCAGAAAGAGGGGAACAGCCCGTGTTGCTGTGCAAACCTGGCCCTGGGTACCATGGAAACTGGGTCTGAACTAGGAGGCTAGACAGGTGTGGGTTAGGGAGGACTCATGAGTTCCAGCACAGCTGGAGACCCAGCAAAAGGACAGCCAGGCCCACTTTGTTACCAAGTTACAAAAGTCCCAGGAAAACACAGGCCTGGCCCTCTTCCATTTCCTCCTGCAGGTCAACACTGATGTTTGCAAGCTCTTTGAAAACAGGGAGAGTGGGTTTTATCCAGGAGACTGATCCACGATGTTCGCTTTCCTATCGACAACAACCACTTTACGGAAATGAGCCCAGTGTTCCTCATGGATTGCCTGCAGATTTGGTTTCCTAATTACATTCTCCTTCAGCAAACACATCCAAGAGCAGCCTTACCCATACCACATCCAGAAAAGGCAAGACACCTTCAAATAAAGATTCTCCCGGGGCAAGAAGAGAAATGAAGATGAGATCCATGTTACTAGGCTACACACCTTCCCTGGTGGAATCGTGTGTGTGTGTGTGTGTGTGTGTGTGTGTGTGTGTTTAAATGTGCGTGTGTGTGTATCTGTGTGTGTATGTGTGTGTATCTGTGTGTGTGTGTATCTGTGTGTGTGTGTTTCATGTGTCCCTGTGCTTGTCTGTATCTCTCTCTGTGTGTGTGTATGCATATCTGTGTGTGTTTCTCTGTGAGTGTGTGTGTCTGTGTGTGTATCTGTGTGTCTGTCTGTGTGTCTGCCTGTCTGTCTGTCTCTGTTTCTGTCTCTGTGTCTCTGTCTCTCTCTCTGTCTCTCTCTCTCTCTCTCTCTCTCTCTCTCTCTCTCTCTGGTACAGGCACATGATTGTGGGATCCCATAGAAGCAAGAAGAGAGCTTTGCCTTTGGAGCTGGAGTTACAGGTGGTTGCAAGTAGCTCAGCGTGGGTTCTGGGAAGCGAGCTTGTCTTCTGCAAGAGCAGTATGTGCTTTTAACTGCTGTGTGTCTTCTCAGGCTCCCTGCTGGTATATCAAACAATACACCCATCATTAAACCCAAGAGACTTTGTTTCATCTTACCATACTTTTTCAGGATAGAAATGTTTTTGGAATATCTGGCAGCCAGGGCAGAGTCCTAAATTCCTAGAGCTCTTTATATCAGTCTATTGTTTTTTAAACATGGTTTCACTATGTAGGCCAGGATAGCCTTGAGCTCACAGAGGTCAGCCTACCTCTGCCTCCCAAGTGTTGAGACTAAAGGTGTACAGTCCCACACCATGTGATACAGCTCATTTTATTTCCTAATTGTCAAGAAAGAAAACAGATGTTTATACATAAAAAGTTAGAGAAAATACTATTGTCCTTGTCAGAGCTGAGAGGGCCTTGCTGTCCCCTAGGTCCTTTCCTTTAACACGGCACACAGGAGGCTGAGGTCTACCCCTCCCGCCAAATGCTCAAAGCTCATTCACAAACGTGAAGCAGAACAGTTTTTCTTAGCGACAAACCTGGAATCAAAATGACATTGTTAACATCCATGAGTTTCAAAATGCAAGAACATGTTTAAAGAGTCATGCTTCTCCAGCTTCCCACTACCCAACTCCATCCCTTCACACCTCCACAGACATCCCCACTTCCACCTCCATACACATAACACACGCACCCATTGCCATGTGCCGTGTGTACCCGCACACCATCCCCACGTGCACCTCACCCCATTCCTACATACACCTCACCCTATCCCCACATGTACTGTACCCCATCCCCTCAGGTACCTCCACAGACATACCACCTGCCCCTCCACATACATGCACCTCCTCACCCCATTCCCACATGTACCTCACATACATATCCACAGCACCTCACATACATACCTACATGCACCTCAAGTGTACACGCACATGCACTTCCCATATTTATCTATATGTACCTCAAACATATACCTACGTGTACCCACTCACATCCCCAAATGCACCTCACACACATACCAGCTCACACACCTCAAAAAGATCAAGACAGATTTTCACCTTAAATAAAAGGCAAACAAGTCTCTGTGAATGGCTAAGTTGATAAATCATGATAAATCTCTGAAGACTATCTGGGTCCCATGAATAGAAGGACCTGCTAAGTAATCAGTCACTTGTGCAAATGATTTTGAAGGTCAGCCAAGGTGAAAGCCAAGCAGGAGACAGATGGCATCATGGGGAGATGTGTGAAGTACGGCCACAAATACCATCTTCTTCCTGGAGAATCTGCTCTCTTTTCTCCTTCATCTTCCTTTGCTGACTTCTTAAGCACCTTCCCTTCTCTTTACACATGTGAATATATGTATGTATATGTGTGTGCATGTGTGCATATTTGTATATGTATGTAAATGTGTATATGTATATCTGTATAAGTATATACATGTATGATATGGCTATATTCCAAGATCTTCTAGTATAACAATTTAACTGAACATGGAAAATGTGGCCTTCCTCATCGCTCTGGTTTTATTAACAGGATTGTAACATACTATCTATCTGTATCACTTTTTTTTTCATTTGCCCTAACCATGCCTCTAAAACATCTGATGTTGCCACCAGTGAAGTCCCAGTCACCAAATGCAGTGAGTTCCAGGACTCATGTGATAACTCTGGACAAACAGACAGAGGTGATGTTCTTTTCTGGAGTATTTTCTCCCTCAACTTCTGAGGTCTTCTCTCCTAGGACATACTTGAAGTATGTTTCTTCCATGTCTGCTTCCTTCCCTGTCTCTTCCTCTTCCTCTTCTTCCTCTCCCTGCCCCTCAATCCCTCTCTTCTTCTCCCCCCTCTTCCTCCTCCCCTCTTGTATCTTAATCTCTGTATTTCTTTCTCTACATCTCCCTTCTCCCCAGCATGTCCATGGATTCCACCATCACACCGCTCTTTCCTCTCTCTGTCCTGGGTACAGTCAGAGGCTGGAACCCTGGTGCGACCAGCAAGCACACCTGCTTTAAAATTAACTCGGCCCCAAGCACCTGGATGACATTAGGCAAGTCACCCAGCTCTCCAGGTGCCCAGTTCTCTGATTCTGAAACGGAGGTCTCAGGCCCACCTCGTGGGCTCTGTGGAGAGTTAGTTAGCACGCTAATTCATGCAGGAGAAGTTCCCTGCACACGCCAGAGAAGACAGATGCTGTCACCTGTTAATGGTGCTCTCGGGAACCTTGTTCTGAATTCAGCAATTACTTGTGGCGGATTCTAATTTCACAAGTCACTAACTTGGGTACGCAAACATTTTCCCATATTGGGGCTTGTGCTTGTTGTGGGCCTTTACTGCTTGAGATGCAAAACATCGTCTAATCATTTCCTCTACACTCAGAGGGTGAGTTCTGCTGCTCCCAAGGCCCCTTCCTGGCCACTCTACTAGAACAGGACAGCACTGTGCTTTGTGCACACTCCCTTGAAGTGTTGGTACTGCTCCGAGAGTCTCAAGGCTTCCCACTATCTACCCACCCACAGGCTTGGGGACTGCGGGCTAGGCTTGTCCTGACGTATGGCTGTGATCTCCATCACCCCTGCATGCACTTCCCTGAGAACACATGTCTGATAACAGAGATCTCCTAAGATCCCAATGACCAACCCAAGGCCCACCCCCAGTGCTGGAGACAGATCTGGTAGCTTATCCATGTGAACAGCTCAGATGACCAAATAATACCTAGATCCCAAACGCACACCAGCTCCTGGATGCAGACTCTGAACTCTATGGAAGGCCAGGCTATTGAGGGACCACAGGACTCCCTAAAGAGCAGGGTGACAGAGACTGTGCTACAACAGCTAGGCATTGCTGGTCAGTCATTACTCAAGGCAGCCAAGGAAGCATCATGAGGCAGGCTGTGCCAGGTATGGGAGCGGGGAGAAAAAGAAGACAGACACACAGACAGAGAGATGACAGATAGATGGATGAAGAAGAAGGAAGAAGGAGGAGAAAGAAAAGGAGAAGGAGGAGGGACAGGAATGTGGGTCCATAACTTTGGGTTTTTTCTACACAAATTATTAGTTTTGTAAACAAACTCTAAATAAGTTTAGGTAAACTTATTTTGAGACAAAGTTTCTTGGTGTGACAGCCCTGGCTGTTCTTGGAACTCACCTTGTAGACCAGGCTGGCTTCAAACTCACAGAGATCTGCCTGCCTCTACCTCCTGAGTGTTGGCATTAAAGGTGTGCGCCACCACTGCTCCCCTGTACCTATGACACAGCCAACATTATGTGAGCATTCCTCGTCTGAAGATCCCAAACCTAAAATGTTCCAAATTTATTTGTGTTCAAGGAATGTTAACATTGTGATCAGGCAAGATGTGTCCATGATGGTACAGCTGTTATGGAGATAACCAACATCCCCAATGGGGTTCAGGCTTGCTCTGCCTAATACTATGAACTATTATTCATAGTTGTGCAGACACCAAAACCATCCATTTCCTGCTGATCGGTCCACTGACAGATACACTATGTGTGTGAAAGTGTGTTGTGTATGCATGGCATGTGTATATGTGACTGTGTATGGGTCTGTATGTGTGTTTAGGAGAGTATAAGTATGTGAAGTGTGCATGTGTGAGTGTGCTTGTATATGTGTATGGGGTATATGTGTGTATACACAAACCCCATGACTAGAAAGGTCTTAGACATTATGAGGAAACCTAACATGGTCACTTAGATAAACGACACACTGTCAAATCACAGCCTAAATATATGTATGGGCAAAGGCCATCCTCAACCTAAAACAGAGAAGCCTCTCTTCACAGTGAATGCAGGTGAATGCAAAGACCCAAGGCTGCACATAAGAATGCTGACAACAAAGGGTAGTTGATGTTGCTGCCCTACAAAAGGCATTTACACCACCCACTTGAGGCTCCGTGAACATCGTGGAAGGGGGGGTGGAAAGAACGTAAGAACTGCAGGATGGGGAATGTGGGTGCAAAATTCCATTCTCTAGGCAGGACATGGACATGACAACCACAAGCTTGAAGCAGCGGTGCATTCTGGTGCTGAGTCCACAGAAGTCAGGCCCTTCTAACAGTCAGTACAGAGGGGAAAGGGACTCATGGAGCCCCACCACATACTGATGATCTGCTGTCAACCTACTGATTCTGGAAGAGGAGGAAGCATGATATCCAGTGTGAACCCACCCGTGAGCCCATAGGCTCTGATGGTTACATCCAAACTCAGGACCACGCAGACAGTCAGGACCGAACTCTGTGGGACACTGAACAAAATCCAAAATAGCAAATAGGGTAAGAAGGTTTATAGAAGAGGGGGAGGGGTGGTGAGCAGATGGGAAATGGGGAGAGGGACCAGAATACATAGTGAACATGTGCGAGAGTGTGGAAGAGCAAAATTCACTAAAGAAAAAAAAGTTTCACACTTTGGAGCAAATCACATAAGGTGTTGGAGTTTGGGATTAGGAATGCTCGATGACAATGTTGATACAAATATTACGTTAAAAACTCTAAAATCTGAAACACTTCTGGTCCCAGACAGTCCAGGTAAAAGATATTCAACCTGTTTATATAAATTAACTGAAACACACACACACACACACATTCACACATGTATGTATACTCATACATTCAAACAGGCACAAACACACACATGCACCTAAGCACACATACATATACCCCATACACATATACTCACACATGCACACTTTACGTACTTATACTCTCCTAAACACACACACAGACCCATACCCAGTCACATATACACATGCCATGCATACACAACACACTTTCACACACATCGCATATCTGTCAGTGGACCAATCAGCAGGAAATGGATGGCTTTGGTGTCTGTACAACGGTTGAGGTCAGACAAGGCACAAAGCAGAGGAGAGAGAGTGGATGCAAGTAGATGCACCCCTGCCCTCCTTTCACTGGCCAGCTCACACCACTGGCGCCAGGCAGCTGCTCTGGGGGACCTCACCCTCCTGACAGTGTCAGTCACGGAGGCGCTGCTCTGTGTGACTTAACAGGACTTTGCTCATGCTGCTTCAGAAGGGAAGCACAGGGTGATAATCTGCCGGCTGCCCTTTGCACGTGTGAAGTCTCTTAAGTTGCCTTCCCACCACGTACTGACGTGGCAATCTCTCTGCCCTGTTTTCCTAGAGCAGATAATCTTGCTCACGGCTCAGATGTTGCCTTTGTAAACTTTGATGCCTCTGAGGGCTGAGGAATCGCAGGGCAGAAATGTTTTCTCAGATCTGTGGCTGGATCTTTGTGGCTTTTCTATAGATTACAACCCTCCATGGCTGCCAATGTCAACTGTCCAAGGAGAGAGCGCTGGTCAGGCTGCACAGAACTCTGACAACCACAGACCACCACAGGGTACCATAGCTAGACCTCTGTCAAGCATTCCCTCATATGTTTCCCCGTGGGAGGAAACACTTTGTGTCTCTGGCAGGCTGGATGATATTTGGACCTGTGTGTGTGTGTGTGTGTGTGTGTGTGTGGTGTTCATATATGTGCAGGTGGACATAGGTGTGTGGGTGTGTTTGCCCACGTGTGCACCTGTGTGTGGAGACCAGAAAGCAACCTCAGGTATCCTAACTCAGGTGCCATCGTTTTTGGACTTTGAGACAGGATCTCTCACTAGTCCAGAGCTCATCAAGCAGGTTAGAGCTGGCTGGCCAGCCCTAGGCCTCTGCTCTTCTCCCTCTGCTCAGCTTAGGAATTATAAATTCACACCACCGTGTCCAGCTTTTTGTAAGTGAATTCTGGGGAATTCGAACTGAGTAAGACAAGCACCTTACTGACTGAGGCGACTCCCCAGCCCTGGACCCTTCTACAAGGAGTGGTCTTCCTTGCATTTCTGAGGTTAACAAGGTGTCCTGGCCGTCCCCACTGGTGTAGACAGCCTGAGGAGGCTCTCCTTTGCAGCCTTAAACCCTGTCTGTGCTTATCATTGCCCTGCGGCTGTTCATACAGCCTCTTGAACAATCATCATGCTGACTGAAGATAGCCCATTTTGCCAAGCACTTTGCTTTGAGTGGAAGATGCCAGAACTCTGGGGAGAGAGACTAAAAAGGACCAGGCGGGGTCTGCCCACATACCCCGGAGAGCAGTGGTTTGTTAGCTATGGAATCAGGGATCCCAACTCAAGACAGCGCTACAGGCAAGCTTCGCGCAGAAGAGGCCCTGCTTCACAGGGGACAGTGGAAGGGCCCAGAAAGCCATGTAAGACAGCCACCAAAGCAGGTGACTTGTGCCAAGAGGAGTGGGTGGACAGGAGGGAGCTCACAAAACAGCTGGAACCCGGGGCCTGAAGCCCAAGGCTGCACTGGGTGAGGGCTGTACTGTGTTATTGATGCTGCTTACTGTTAATTCAATTAAAGCCTTCCAAAGCAGTGCCGGCAGGCAGGGCTGCCTGCAGGGGTGGAGAGGTCTGTTTGCCCAGGTGCTGGGTGGGGCTGAAGCCAAGGAAGTTGGAATAGGATCTCTCTAAGCATGGGGCTCCCCTCAAAGGAGCCCGACCTTTGCGACAGAGGCCTCTGTCACCAAGGCACCCTCCGGCTTCCACACATCTTGCTTTGATTCGTCATTTTAACCATAAAATTCCACACAGAAAAAAAATAAAAGCCTGGCATGATGACTTCTATTGGGAATTATAGCTCTCTAACATAAAACATATTAGATGCCATTAAACTTTACAGGTTATAATTCCCCAGAGGAGGGTGCACCGCTCGGGCTGTTGAAAATGGTACTTCAGTGAATTTAGAGCCATGTAGCTTATGAGATGAGAAAGATAATCAAAAGCTTTCAGATAGGACAGAAACAGCAGACAGTGGTCTGTTAGTTTCTGCAATGGCCCGCTCTGTTCATGGATTTATATGTGTGAATGAATCCACCTTCTCCTACATCACATTTGGGGAGCTTACTTGGTTTGCTTTGGACACTGGAGGAGAGACCCACTTTGATTTGCCCAGTGTGTGTGTGTGTGTGTGTGTGTGTACATGTGCGTGTTTCCCGGGGGAATAAGCAACTGCCTTCTTGCTCCAGCTGTCCACAGTGGCAAAAGTCCTTTTCAGCATCTATATGCTGTTGTCCTTTCTTGTTTCTGTGGCTTTGTTTGGTGAGTTCAAAGATTGCAGTGCCCCCCCCCGCCCCCCCCAGGAAGGGGCTGCATGAATTAAGCAGCATGTACATTGGCAGCACAAGATGCCACTGGCTTGCTTACCCTGAGGACAGAGTCATTGCACATCAGGAGTAGGAATATGTTTGCCAGTCTTTACACTTAGGAGGCTCTGGATGTTTTCATAGTGAACAACGTTGCTGCACAGAAAGCGGCTGAACCTGGGACTCATGAGCCTGTGGCTGATTGTGTTTGTTTTTTGAAACTGGACTGGCCTCAGAGTCACAGGATAGATGAGCATGACCTTGAACTTCAGATCTCCCTGCTCTCATCTACCCACATCCCAAATTCTGGGCTCACAGGTGTGCACCCCCATGTCCAGTTCATGTGGTGTTGAGGCTCAAATCCAGGGCCTTCTGCATATTAGACCTATACTCTGCCAACTAAACCACATCCCTGGCCCAGTGGCTGATTTTTTTGAAAATGTAATGACAGAAACATCATAAAGAGAAAAGCCAGAGAAATCTATGACATTAGCCAGAGTCAGTAACATGTTAAGCCCTTATTGTAAAGAAATATTGCATGCAATTAGTTATTCATGAGAAACGCCTACACAAGACAAAGTAACTTTAAACACATACCGCTAGGTTACTTATTGATCAACTGATGAAAATGTGATTGAAGGCTCACAGGGTCGAACCCCGTACCTCCCCTGGGAGCAATGGCTCAGAATGTGCTATAAGGTATCCATGGCAACATTATAAACTCTGTCACAAATAGCAAGAATCAACCACAGCTTTACATAATTTACAATGTTATTATGAGCAAAGACAACTTCATAGGGTTACAGAGAGTCAGAACTTCGGCCCACACCCTTGTGCTTCTTTGAGGCCACGCCATGTGAATGTACATTTTCCACTATGTATGACATGCTCTTCTGAGGTTCCTTTGAAAATACTGCCTTTCTCATTGAGTACTCTAAAATCTGATTTCTTTTATCTCCGTGTAATACCCAGTCCTATGTAATTCCCAGTCCTATGTAATTGCCTAGTCCCCAGTCACTGGGCAAGTTTTGGGGTTAAGGGTAAACAGGGTGTTTACTGCATGAATGCAGGGAAGCCATGACGGATGAACCCAGTTCACACTGCCCTCGCCAAGCCATGCTCTCAGGCAGAGGCAGTGCTTGCCAGGCCATGAACCTGCAGTTTGACATACGGGACTTACCTCACTCCCGTTTCCTTCAGGTCACCACAGGAACCAAGGCAGCCTTGTGGTTGGAGCTCAGGTTGTTTCCAGACTGTAAGCCGTCTCAGAGTCACTTCAATACTCCACCTTGCAACAGCACCAATTGCCACTTACTGATCAATTCTGAGAGGTGTGGGCCAAAGGTAGCAAACACCAAGTACCGTTGATTTGGATTATTTCAACAAACCGAATTTGGGTAAATGGAGGCCAGGGTAAACCCCACCCCCAGAAGTGGATCTCACTAAGGAAGCTAGGTAGACAAAAATTTGGGTGGGACAGATGCCAGAACTCTAAGACTGTCCTGAGTACATATGATAGTCATTTGAGCCCTCCTAAGTGGTGCTTCGATCCTATGTGTACATAGTCTGTTATAGATACTGG
This sequence comes from Peromyscus nudipes, assembly GCA_902168325.1. Lineage (NCBI taxonomy): Eukaryota > Metazoa > Chordata > Mammalia > Rodentia > Cricetidae > Peromyscus > Peromyscus nudipes. Next base: position 29,499 of record CABHPH010141139.1, read on the forward strand.
ACAGTGCTGGGCACACACCACTTCTAAGAGAGAGGGGGGGTGTGGAGGAAAGAAGGAAAGGAGGAAGCAAAGAAAGAAGGAAAAAAGGAAGGCCCATATTCAGTAGTTCTATCTGGAGGCAGTTTCTGGTCCTCAGAATTATCTTGAGAGTTTCGTGTGCTCCACATTACTTCCTGTTACTTTGTTTTCTGCTGAGCTCCGGTCTTTGCTTCTCTAGAAATGTTTTTTTTTTTTTTTTTTTTGACTTCACATGATGGATAGTTTGAATAGGTATAAAATTTCAGGTTCAAAATAATGGTTTTAGAACTTTGGTATTTTTCATTAGCCTATGATACCAAGTGTCTTACTTAGGGTTTCTATTGCTGCGAAGAGACACCGTTACCACAGTTACTCTTTTTTGTTTTTGTTTGTTTGTTTGTTTGTTTGTTTTGTTTTTAGAGACAGGGCTTCTCTGTGTAGCTTTGGAGCCTGTCCTGCAGCTCACTCTGCGGACCAGGCTTTGAACTCACAGAGACCCACCTGCCTCTGCCTCCCTCCCTAGTGCTGGGATTAACGGTGTGTGCCATCACCGCCCGGCTCCACAGCTACTCTTACAAAAGGAAACATTTAATTGAGGCTGGCTTACAGGTTCAGAGGTTTAGACCATTATTATCAGAGAGGGAAGCATGGCAGCATGCAGGCAGACATGATGTTGGAGAAGGAGCCACGGGTTCTACATCTGAATCAAAAGGCAGCAGGAAGAGAGAGAGGAGACCTGGCCTGACTTGAGTTTCTGAAACCTCAGAGCCCACCCGCAGTGACATATTTTCTCCAAGGCCACACCTCCTAATGGTACCACTCTTTATGGGTTCATGGGGGCCATTTTCATTCAAACCACCACATTCCACTCCCTGGCCCCCGTAGGCTTATAGCCATATCATAATGCAAAATGCATTGAGTCCAAAGTCAAAAGTCTCCACAGTCGATTACAGTATTAGCACTGTTTAAAAGTCCAAAGTTCAAAGTCTCTCTGAGACTCACACAGTCTCTTAGCTGCAATCCTCTGTAAAATCAAAATGAAGAAGTCGTTAGCATGCTTCCAACATATAATGACACAGGATATACATTACCTTTCCAAAAGGGAGGAAAAGGAGCACAGTGAAGAAATATTGGACCAAAGGAAAATTGAAAACCCGCTGGGCAAACTCCCAACTCTGTGTCTCCAGGTCTGATGTCAAAGCACTCTTCAGATCTCCAACTCCTTTCAGCTTTGTTGACTGCAACACACTTCTTTCTTTTAGGCTGGTTCCACTCCCTGTTAGCAGCTTTCTTTGGCAGGTATTTCCTCGGCTCTGGCATCTCCAGCATCTTGGGGTCTCCAAGGCAATCCAGGGTTTACTTTCACAGATTCACACAATGGCCTCTCTGGGCCTCCACACAGGGACACCCCCTGCCACATGCCTGGCTTCGGGGGCTTTCCTTAGCCATGGAGGGAGAGTCCATAACCCCTTTCTTGTATCTTTGACTCTAAACCCAGAACCACATGACCAAAGATGCCAAGTCCTGCTGCTTGGTGGGGCTGGAACATGGCCCCATTGTTCGCTTACATTTACAACAGCTTTCTGTTTTCCAAGGTTTCCTTCACTGTCTAAGCTTGGCTGTCCTGGAATTTAGTCTGTAGACCAGGCTGGAACTTGATCTGTAGACCAGGCTGGCCTGGAACTCAAAGATCCACCTGAGTCTGCCTCCCAAGTGCTTAGATTAAAATCATGTGCCACCACAGTCTGGCCATAACCTTTCCTTTAATACCTTTTCCCCAGTTGGAAGTTTAGCAGGGTCTTGCCCTGAGGTCACCACTCCCTCTATTCCATTTGGCATCAGGGTTTTTTTTTTTTTAATCTTTTTATCTCCTTGAACACAGGACTTAGCTCTACTAGATTTCCTGGTGCCCCCTTTCTCCTCGAACTATATATTTTGTATTTTTTTTTCCTTGCTGAGCTTGCTCTTTTTCATTATAGATCTGCATTGGTGTGGCCACTAATGACCACATGACACAGTCAATATGAGGCTGTTTTGAAATCTTCTCTGCCCAAATTGTTAATTCACAACTCTTCCTTAGCCACAGGCAGATGGTTTGGACAAGGGCAAAGAACGACTACACTCTTCACCAAAATATCCCAAGAATGATCCCCACATATTAATAGTCTTCTCCTCTGAAACTGCTTGAGCCAGACCCCCCCCCCGCAGTTCAAATCACCCCCAGCTCCCACTGCCCTCCATGCTCCTACAAGTATGGCCCACTAAGACCAGCTTAAAGCATCCGGTTCCTTTTCTAGTTCAAAGTCCCAAAGTGTTCTGTTGTGATATATTGTTTGTAATCTAGGAAATAAAGCTTGCCTGAGGATCAGAGGACAGAGCTAGCCACAGAGTTAACCATAGAGGTCAGGCAATGGTGGCACACACCTTTAATCCTAGCACTCAAGAGGCAGAGGCAGAGATCCCTTTGGATTTCTGTGAATTCAAGGCCACACTGGGCTACATGAGATTAATCCAGTCTAAAAGAGAAACAGAGCCAGGCAGTGGTGGCACACACACCTTTAATTCTAGCACTTGGGATCTCATGCCTTTAATCTCAGCACTAGGAAGGTTGAGACAGGAAGTGATATGGCTGGGCAGAGAAAGGAATATAAGGTGGGAGGAGACAGGAACTCATGCTCTTTCAGGCTGAGGAGTTGGTGAGGTAAGAGGTGGTGGCTGTGGCTTGCTCCACTTCTCTGATCTTTCAACTTTCACCCTGATATCTGGCTCTGAGTTTCTATTATAAGACCGTTTAGGATTCACGCAACAGTGTTCCATACTCCTTCAGGCAAAAACATGATCAGGCCTATCAAGCAATGCCCCAGTCCCTGGTACCAACCTCTGTCTTAGTTAGTGTTTCTATTGCTGTGAAGAGACTATGACCACAGCAACTCTTATAAAGGAAAACATTTAAACAGGCCTGGTTTATAGTTTAGAGGTTTAGTCCATTATTATCATAGTGGAGGGCACGGCAACATGCAATCAGTCATGTTGCTGGAGAAGGAGCTGAGAGTTCTACATCTTGCAGACAACAGAAAGTGAACTGTCTCACTGGGCATGACTTGAGCATATATGAGACGTCAAAGCCCTCCTCTACAGTGACACACTCACTCCAACAAGACCACACCTCCTAATAGTGCCACTCCCTTTGGGGGCCATTTTCTTTCAAACTGCCACAGTGCACATTTGAAGTTGCTTTCTAATCTCCTAATCTCTTCTCTTCTCTTCTCTTCTCTCTCTTTCTCTCTCTCTCTCTCTCTCATGTGTCTCTCTCTGTGTGTTTGTCTGTCTGTCTGTGTCTGTGTGTCTCTGTGTGTGTGTCTGTGTTTGTATGCCTCTGT
>CABHPH010141141.1:14618-63056 GCA_902168325.1 Peromyscus nudipes
TGTTTGCACTCTGTTGTGTGTGAGCTTCCAAGAGTGGAGGCAAAGCCGAGGAAAACAGCCAGTGCCTGTCAGGGGAGTCTGAAATGACGATGACTGCATTCCTCTTTACTCTCTGTTCTGGATGACATTAATTCTCACACTTATCTATCCACCCAACTGTCCATCCATCCATCCATCCATCCATTCATTCACCCACCCTCCCACCTCCACACCCCTTCATTCACCAATTTATTTGTTATGACACAATTTTTCAGCACAGGAAAGCAATGTCTTTGTGCATTTGATCTGTTCCTAGACTGAAGTCATGACTAAAGAATCAGGTCACAGAGGAAGTTAAAAACAAATGTAGTGGTGCTGTTGGAATGTATGCTTTTAACAATGATATGTTTTGTTTTTCAGGGCAATTTCAATTCAATTAACTGTGTAATGAAAACACAGGGGAGTGTTTGAAGAACCATTTACCCTCTATTTAGGTAGCATGGTTTTGGATAGGATTATAGTCAACCTAAATGTTGAAAAAAATGTCTTAAAGACATCTTCCAATCAGTGGAAATTTTTATTTTCTACTGACTCTGTGCACAATTGTCTGTTTAGAAGGTTAAGTGTTCAGTGAGGTACTTGCACAAGGATGTAAATACATTTATTTGCACACAAATTTGCAAATATGTATGTCCTGATAACAGGAAAAAAATATTTAAATGACTATACCTAATAGATTAGTTTATTTGTGTTTATTTTTTTTCCTATGGAATAAAACAGACTACCAAACATCAAGTACACACAGGACTGTATATCTTGATGTGGTATGTGAAGGAAGCAATTTTCTAATGGCTCATTAGCCTCTGAGAGCCCAGTAATACAGGATGGCAATAGATTATGCCTCCATGATGAGGACAAGGTAACATCTTGTATGGATCTCTAAGCCCTCCAATCCATTGAAATCTCTCAGTAACATATTTTAGCCTCAGACTAGACTGCCTTCCAGTTCCTGGCGATTGATTTAATAGTGAATTTGACAATGTGTATATGAGATATAGAGAGCAATGTCCATTAAATAGAATAAAAATATTCTTTTAGGAAGGAAAAAAAAGTGATTTAAATCTTTAGAGTCTCATGGGATCTCATTAAAGTTCTCGCTCTTTAATACACTGTACCATCTAGCAGTCGTCAGCAACCCTGTAGTGTGCATCACTGATAGGTTAGTTTACACAGGATTAATTGTGTAATTTTGCAAGCAACCAGCATGGTGAACATTGATTTTTGCATTAGCCCCATGTGTTATTTCCAAAGGGATCCCGGTTTCTACTCGAAAGTGGTGTTACATTTCACTTCTTATTAATTATAATTTCTGCCAACATGTTTTATGACCAATACATTTTATTGTAAGTCTTTCATAATTTTTTTTCTAATTGTTATGCCCTTCTGAAACTTCATTAATTTTGATCATTGATGTGTAAAAACAAGGCAAGAGAAAATGTGGCCGACAAAAGGTTTTTGCTGCAAGCTTTTGCTGACATAAAGAAGCAAATTCAGTTGTACTCACCCTGGTATGGACTAGCTGAACCAGTGTAAGGAAGAGCTAGGAAATTTTAGACTTCTCCAACCACAAGGGCCTGAGCTTCTGAAGAAGGAGACCTATTCAGAACCAAGTCCGTTTCCTATGGACATCTCATTGCTGTCTTATCCTCACAATACTCCAGCAAATTTGATTTTTAGATTCAACCTTAGTAAAACAAGGGGGTATTTGTAGCTTTAGAAAGATTAAAAGGTTTTATTTTCTTGGAATTTTCTAGATTATTAGGCTAGCACTCAGCCACTCTACTTTATCCTCTCAACAGGGTGATGAAATGCCCATTGGGATTGGGATCTTAATAGTATCAAATGGTTGGAATCACAATACACATTATCATCTTGTATGATTTTGGGGAAAATGACATTAATTGTTTCATTTGAGTTTGAGCTAAATCTGTATATATTAAGCTGCGTACAAGTATTCATTCAGTACATTATACTTAGATCTTAACCTTAAAAAAATCATTCACCTGCTCTTGCCCCTCATTCTCCTCCCATATCTCAGACTCTACTTCATGAGACAAATTTTCTCTCCTCCCATTACAGTCTTTTGAAAGGAAAAAAAAATCACATCTTGTTTTTGTTTGTTTGGGTTTTTTTTTGGGGGGGGGTTGGATTGTTTCTCTTCTCTGTCTTCCCCATCCTTCCTGTGGGTTTGTGCTTGCTATGAAAGTCCAATAAAAAAAAAAAACAGTGCCAAGTGGGTACTTAGCATGTATGCAGAGTGACAACTGTCCCTGCGAGAGCCCTCAACTCTCTGCTGCCAGAGCTTCAAAAACTGCTCCTTTCTGCGCCATCAAAGGCCCCTTGTATAATAAATTCTGAGCAGTGAGGATGTGATGAAGAGAAAATAAGGAGTCTTTTGAGCTCTTATATGATGCCGGGATTATGTGGAGGGTCTAAGGAAGTGGTAGCACTCTGTCTTTTGTGTCATCCGCTTTAAACAGGAATAGATGAAAGTGAAGGCTTATAATTGACACTGTCCTAGACAAAAAAGCTGTGGGTCCACAGCTTGCTCATTGCTTTGTAACAAACTACCAGTTGATGATTTGGAAAAAAAAAAAAAAGTCTTCTTTTCTTAGTAAAGACTAAGAGTGTTTTGTGCCATTGTAAGTGGACCACCTTCATAAAATGCAAAGCACTTTCCCTGAAGAAAACAGAAATTTGGTTTACAGTTTATGAATTGAAATCACAGAACTCAGATTCTATATTTAACCCCTGCAGCTTGTCATATCTTACATGTGACGTTAAAGAGTTAATTCAGCTTCTGAATTTCTGTTTCCTCATTTTAAAATTATACTGATAAAATATACACTCCAAGTTCTTTCCTGGGCTAAACAAGCCTTTGTTAGAATGCTGTCAGTTCTGAAATACTCTGTCATTGTGAGTGTATTAAAGTAAAATTCAAGTGATGGCCACAGATTGCAGTTCTCTGGACAGTCTGCTTTCATAGTTGAACTCTGTCTGAATACCTTGAAGGGGTCAATGTTCTTACTGTGTTCATTGAATTTTATGCATGAGGAGATGTGCATGGTTTTGAGGAGCCACTGGAGGGACCAAACTTTTCAATATGTTTGTGGTAAGAGAAGAGTTAGGAACCCCTTAACCAGATGGCCACAGCCAGGCTTTGACTCACATTAATTGCACTGCCTACCTTTATAAGTGGCAGATGCCAGGAGGGTGAATTTCGCATACTGGTTTGTATTTACTAAGAGTTGTTAACTGTATTCCTGTGCTGTAAAATATTTGTCTTCTAACATAAACGATCCCCAGAACCACCGAAAAAAATAGAGAGTGGAGAGCTGGGGAAATTTTCTTAGTGGGTAAGAGCACTTTCTACTCAAGCAAGATGACTTGGGTTCAGATACCTAGCACTCATCAAAAGCAGTGTGTGGCTGCGTGTGTCTCCAAACCCAGAACTGTGGAAGAGCAAACACAGTTAGATCTTTGTAGTTTGCTGGCCACCCAACCTAGACAAGAAATGGCAAGCTCTGAGTCTAGTGAACGATCTTGTCTCAAGTGTACAGCAGAGAATCATAGAGGAGGACAGCTGGCATTCTCCTCTAGCCTTTTAGAGTGGCCCTGCAAACACATGTGTGCACATACCACACATATACTACATATTCGTATTCCACATATATATATGCCACATATAAAGAACACATACGTAAACACAGGGTAGGAGAGATTACAGACATCTAATTACTTTCCTGACATCTATTGTAAGAAGATAAAATTTCCTTAGGGATTTATTTTACATGATTAAGGAGCCTTTTTTCTTTTCTTTCCTCTCTTTAACATTAGCACCACTACTAAGAATATCACCACTGCCATTTCTTTACAGGTGCACAATGTTATAGAGAGAAGAGATAGCCTAGCTCATAGCTGAAATTAGCTTCAAATTTTGCAAATTGAGTTTGAATTAAATCTAGATCTAGTTCCGATTAAATGCAGACTTCAACATCTAAAGAAATTTATGCCAATTGAAATATTCACTTGGAAATAGATGTGCAGATTTTGCCATTCCAGATGAAACTCACTCTAAATGCATTATATTCCTCAACTATACTCTCAGTGTTCACATCCAAATATAACCTTTTAATGAATATTCTTCAGAGCATCCCTAATGAAGTTTTGACTCCTGTGCTAAAACTCTCCAGATCCCCTTACATTTCTGACTAATGTGTTGATCAGGATTAGGCAGTAGTACAAACAGCCAAGTAGCAGAGTGATAGTTGCTAACTGACATACGTAGGCTTAGCACTGACACGTTCATCTCTCTAATAAAGAGAGTGTGTGTGGCTGGCACTGAGCACACAGAGAGGAGATGCTGGGGTTAGCACCTGTAGTCTCCATATCAGCAACTTGCTGCAGAATACTAGTTTGGTATTTTGAGTGACAAAGCTCTCTTTGCACACCATTGTGCTGTAAGCTTTCCAGTGGAGATCTCATTTTACTTTTCTGTGATGCTCTGAATCAAATCTAGGGCTTCATGTATACTGAGCAGATACCATACTAATGAGCTACAATTCTAACAATTTCTTAGGTCTTTGTACTAAAGTATTATGGTTTGGGGGGGGTGTCCACTGAAGTATTTTGAGAGTTATTATTGAATTTGTACACATGCTATATAATAATTAATATTAATAAACATTTTATACTAAATTAAACAATAAATAATGGGTACCATTTAGAAAATATTGGTACTTATAGCCTACTTTACTTTTGAATGCCTCACTATATCTCTTCATAGCAGTTTTAGACATATGTTAAACTATTTGAGTTATTCATACATTGCTGATTAGCTACTTAGTTTCACAGTTTTCTAAGTTAGGTGTTTGCCCTTGAGCTATTTCTTACCACCAGTTTCCATGGGCTGTTGAGTATGTGCATAATAATTGTCCTTATGTCAGACGTTCACAGAATTATACAGTTTATCTTCTGTAGGCTGTCATTAGGAAGTGAAAGTGGGAGGTGTTTGCTAGCTCCAGTTAAAAATTAGAAATGAGGAACAGGTCAGAGAGGTTGTAACAGACTTGAAGATACTTGGCTACTAAAGGCCAGAATGGGTGCTTTTTGGATCACTGAAGTTTTCATGACTGGATAGAAATTTATCTGGCTCTCAACTCCTCTTCAATTAAAGATTCTTTGCTGAAAGAAGTCAGGGAACTCTTTCTTCCCATAAGGTAACCAGTGAACTTAAGCCATCCCCAATGAGGTGGGCTCATCTTTCCTCTCCTTTGTCCTTTATATTCTCTCTCTCTCTCTCTCTCTCTCTCTCTCTCTCTCTCTCTCTCTCTTTCTCTCTCTCTCTCTGCGTGTGTGTGCCTATGTGTCCAAAGGCCCATGTATTTGTGTGTTCACATGGGTAAATATGTATGTGGAGATCTGAATACAATCTTGAATGTCATTTCTTTGTTTGAGATTACAGTCTCTCATTGGTCTGGGACATGCCTAGGGAGCCAGGTTTGCAATGAGCCCTGGGATTTTCTACCTGTTTTGACCTTCCCAGCTCTGAGATTACAATTGTAGGTCACCATGCCAAGCTCTGTAAACAGGAATTCTGGGATACTAAACTCAGGTCCTCAGACTTTAACCAATTCAGCTTTCACCCCAGGCGTTTTTCTTTCATTCTTAATAAATCAGGACATCCAATGTCATTGAAAGTTTAATTGATTCTGAGCCTATAAAGTTGTCAAACTAGAGTTATCTCCCTGACATACAAATCTGATCTTGTCATTTTCAACTCAAGCCGACAATGGTCTTCTTTTAGAAGATGGTTAATTACTTAAACCTGACACCCAGGGCTCTGCTCACTGTCATTACAGCCCACCTAATCAGCCACATCTGTCTTTATGATCTCCTCCCTGCCCTCATATACCTCACCAACAGCCTCTCACACTCCATATATCTTCTTCACTGTTTCCTGTGATTGTATGATTCTGAGCTTCACCTCTTGATTCCTAAACTCAGCCTCCACTCTCAAACTGGAAGACCATTGCTTTCTTTTCAGTTTCATAAATTTTGTCATTACTACCTAACCAGACAATCAGTGGTCAGGAAGGGGTGTTTTTATTTCTTAACATTCTGTTTTATGTAAAAATAATTCATGATTATTAGGATGGATATATTAAATTCAGTATATATCTCCTTTTCTGTTTCCTCCATAGGAGTATTACTTGCCAGTTGATGCATTTTTTTCGAGTGTTATTTTCTGTGTAAATTCATGTAAACATTTAGCTTGCATTTTACATCAAATTTGTGGTGTTTTATTTCATCCTTAATATCATTATTATGTTTCTCTTAGGAATAAATTTTCTTTGAAAATACCTTTGAAATACTTAACATATGTGCTATTGTTGAATATTTGTTATTGCTAAAAGTTCTATTTTAAATTCTAGTTATTAAACATCTTTTTACATTGGTATTTGAACATACATCAATTTTTTATCTAAACTTAAAAGATGTTAGTAAGTATCCTTTTACTTTGGTGCTTGAACATGCACCAATATTTTATCTAAACTTAGTTTTGTATGTAAATATGGACTCAAGCATATGAACATTTAGAAATAAAGGCAGAACTTTCATAGTGACAGGTAGTGTACAGGATAGAAAGAAGTAGAGAAAAGGGGACATGGCAGGGCGCTGGGAAAGAGAAAGGGCCCCTCACCCTCTTCACTGACCTTATTACACATAAGAGTAGAGAATTTCAACAGCAAACAAAATTCACTATGAAGACTGCCTACCTAGAGGCAGCATTCTTTTTCTGTAGATGTGTTTCAAATAAGAATGTTGGAAAGGAAACCGAACATACTTAAAACCAGGGCTTTATGACCTTTCAGATAGATCAACCTAACTTTCTTCTATGCTGTAAGACTGTAATTTTCTGATAGTCTCACCAACAAGATTGGGAACCTTGTTTACTGTAAAGGCTTATGTGTTTACTGCTTTGTGATCGGCCTATAGGAAATATTCCACTGACCTTTTTGAGTTTTGCTTCTACACACTATGATGTAATTTCTTAGAAAACTATAGTAATATGAATAGTCATCACCTTTGACAATTTTCATTTTATCTTGTAAACATGTATAAATAATTATGTATATATGTATACCTATGGCACATATTTATTTTGACGAATCCATGCAGTGAACATTCACTGCTTTCTAATAGAACAAATGCCCCACACTTACATACTTTAAGCAATTTCCTTTCTGAATGATTGTCTGTGTAGAAAGAGAATTTCTCATAGATGGAATAGTGAAACCACAGAAGAAATTCCTCACTGTGTTCTGAGATTCACTGGGGTGAACGACCTTAAGGAGTTATCACAACTTAAACCAAGGCAAGCGTTGAGATGGTTTAGTAGGCAGACAAAGAGTTCTGAAACTCAGTCATATCTCAAAGGAGAATAGCAAAAGTATCTCCTGGCTTCCTTTGGGGAACTGATATAAACCCCAGTATTCTCAGGTACACAAACCACTAGTACAAGAATTGTGGGGAGTGTAGTTAGAGGTCCAACAGCTCTTGTGCAACTATTCAGATTACAGTAGCAGGTGCAGGGACTCAAGCAGGAACTGGGGACTATTATCTTGATTTCCTTAGAAAAGTGCCTATTTTGAGGACACAGGGCCTCACATTTAGGGGTGTGTCTTGGCTGTCATGCCAGGCACAGAGTATCAATAACACATATTTGAATGAATAAACAAGGAGCCCCTTGTACAGTGAATGCCTCAGGGACAGAAAGTCTTCATAATGGCATGATAATTCCTTTGCATACCTAAATGTAACTGACAGACTTCCAGGCAGTTTTCCTATGTATTTCACATGTAAATTTTTAATGAGCTATAATATTGTTATGTAATCATGTTTGAAAATGTTTGTCACTAAGGCTACAGTCAAAAGGAATAATAGTCTATCTTAAAAGTGCACGGGAAACATTGATGCTACCTTTCACAATATTTCTGGAGAAATGATTACATCACCTTAGGCAATAGACATCTCCTTTATTCCTTGCACTTTTTATTGTTGTTGTTTTTGTTTTCCATTTTTGAAAAAGGAACTTATACAAAGAAGAACCTGCCTTATACCACAGTGAGGTCAAAGTCAGTAAATAAAATGGCTCCTGGCAGAGAATTAGCCCTGTGTTAATGTATCTTGTTATTATCACAAATGGAGGCTGACACTTAACTCTTCCTAAACCATTTGATTTGACCAGGCAGTTAAGAACTCTCACTACACTAATATTAGAGGTTAATATCACACATTTAGAATTGCACATATAAAACAACGTATAAATTAGTTTCAGAACTGCCAGGGCATGTTTTTTTAATGGTCACTTTACTACAGGGAAAATGGTATCCAATTGACTCAGAAAATATTGTCATATTAGAGCTATGTCCAGTTTGGAACCCACAGAGTTATCTCTTTTATTTATTTTTAACTTGAAGCATTGACATTTGGCATGCTGCTTTCCAAACCATTTCAAACCCAGTTCCCTTTTATATGTGTGCTATCTTTAGTCGTTATGAGATGATAGACTACTTCTGACATCAGGTTCCAGGAGGAGGTAGGGATATTCCTAGTTCACTGTTACCCCTCTGATGATCTTTGTAAAATCTGTAAATAAAGAGACACTAGGGGGAAAGCCATATGTGTGAATATTGGTGATGCAGAGGGAACAAATGTGTGCATGATGAGGGAAGAGGTGGGGACTTGAGCTTCTGGGAGGAAGGTGGGGGAGCAGGCTATGGGAGACTCGGGGAGAAGGGGCACACCCAACAGGAACTGCCTAAAGGTCATGTAATGTCAGCTCATTGCCGTCCGTGCTGAGGCTATGTCCCACAGCCCCAGTCACTTCTTCCTTTGACTCAGTCTTTTCTGGGGGAAGAAGGATCAGCCAGAAGAGCCTGATTACACCTTCTGGCGGCTTTTTAAACAAATGTAATTTTCCTTGGCAATAATTGTGGTGGTTTGAAACTGAATTGCCCCAACAGGCTCACATATTTGAGTGCTTAGTCGTCAGGGGGTGGCACTATTTGAAAGGATTAGAAGGATTAGGAGGCGTGGCCTTGTGGGAGGCAGTGTGTCACTGAGGGTAGGCAATGAGGTTTCATAAGCCCATGCCAGGCCTCGAAGCTCTGTATTTTCACCTATGGGTCAGGATGTAGCACTCAGCTAGTAATCCAGTTCTTGCCTTGATGTCACCACACTTCCAGCCATGATGATAATGGATTAAACCTCTGAAACTGTAAGCAAGACCTCAATTAAATGGTTTCTTTATAGGTGTTGCCTTGGTCATACTGTCTTTTCACAGCAATAGAACGTCGAGTAAGATAATTTTCCTTTATAGTTTTATTTTCAATTTAGGAAAGATTAGTCTTTCTAGAGATAATCCTAAGTCTGCTGAGATGGGATATTTTGTTCTTTCATGGTGGTCAACAGAAAACTGAAAATCAGAAGGATTGTGTTCTCTGGGAAAAGGACTTTGATATTCGATGATTTTGATAAGCACAAATATCTGCTTCAGTCTTGGAAATTTTCTGGTTTGACTGGACAATGTGACTGAATGTTGTCATCAAGAGTTTGCAAGACCATCAAGGGTTCAATAATAAACTGGAATGTTCCACTGAAGCCTGTAGTCTCTGACTCTACTCTGAAACAGCAGTGTTCCACAATGGTGAGCTCTTGCTTTACTATGGAACTTTGCCATACCCATATATGAGAAGAGAGTGAGAAGTGAGGCAATTTCCAAAGTGACACAGATAGAGAATGAGACCATTTACTGACAGTGCATTGCATGCTGGAGTTGGATCATACCCAAGTACTCCTGATCTTATTGTCTCCTTCAGGACCTCCCTGGCTAATGTCCATTGGGATCATCATGGGTTTGAGATCACTTTGCTCCCTTAAATATTTCCAAGAGGTAGAGATTAAATAAATATACATAGTTATTGTTTTGAATATAGTATGAACGCACTGGGAAAGAGCATATATCAATGTCTCTGGGACCTTTTTGATTCTGTAGCCTATTACAGTAAAAGAATTAGAATTCTACTGCATGTGATCATGTTTCCAGTTTTGTTTCTGAAGGTTAAATTCTCTTCTAAGTTCCAAAAGCCTTAGGCTATGCAAGTAGAGTTCTGTTCACCACTTCTATCTTTTGAGATTGTATTTGTTTGATTCTGTGTATTCATCTTTCTATAGTAAAATTTTCTAAAGTTTTTAATCTTCTTCACAGTCCACTGTTAGATTTACCAGTGAAGGGCCCATAAGTTGCCATACTCCCTACCTCTTGAATAGCTTAGTTGCTCTTCCTTGCCTACATCACTTTCATTAACAGAGAACATTTCCCTTTATTTCATAGCTTCCAGGACAAAACCAAACTGACAGACAGAAATTCAAAACAAAACAAAACAAAAACAAGCAAGTGAACAAAAAACCCATAAAACACAGTCAGTTGCCATTCTTCATGGATCAGACACAGCTGACCTGAGCTTGCAGGAGCTCATGGAGTCTGGACCAACAGTTAGGGAGCCTGCATGGGACTGACCTAGACCCTCTGCATATGAGTGACAGTTGTGTAGCAAGATCTGTTTATAAGGTCCCTAGCAGTGAAATCAGGACCTGTCCCTGGTGCTTAGCTGGTTTTTGGGAACCTGTTCCCAAGCTGGGTTACCTCCACCATCCCTGACTCTAGGGGAGGAGCTCAGTCCTATATCACCTTGATGTGCCATGCTTTGTTCAAGCCCATGATAGGCCTGCCCCTTTCTGAATGGAGAAGGAGGAGGAGTAGACAGGGAGTTGGGTAGATGGGAGTCAGGTGGGGGGGGATGGGAGGAAAGAAAGGAGGGGAAATTGTGGTTGATATATAAAGTAAATAAAAAAATGTTAAATAAAATAGAATAAACATTCTTTATGGATAAGGATTCTGAAGCCTATATTGTGTTTTTGTTTGCTTGTGTATTTGTTTTAAAAGGCCACTTAGAGGTAGTGTTAGTACAGAACTAGAAACAAAACTCAGAACTCAGGACCATTCTTTGCTGATTTGTCTGAATTATGGTGTTGGCCTCTTGCAGACTATGGAATGTATGTCTTAAAAAAATGAGGTTAGGTTAGTTATGACAAGGTTCTTTTCCAGGAAGGCTAAAGATACTTTATATGAATGATGCACTATGGGTAGACAGTCCAGTGCAGTAAAGCAGTTGCTTTGGAGCTTTTTGCACTGGGTCCCAGTTTGGGATTTGCTACTCATTCATAGCAACTTGTCTGCAAATTAATCTGATCATCTATATGATTTGATCAGTTCTATCTAGTTTGGGGAATAGTTACATTAAGTGAAATAATACATAAATTGCTTAGTACACTGTCAAATACTGTTCTGATTTTTCCTTTGTCTTGTTTGTTAACTTGACACAAACTAGAGTTATCTGGGAAGAGGAGCCCAAAGTGAGAACAAACCTTCGTCAGATTGCCTGTAAATTTGTCTATGGGACATTTTCTTGGCTGATGATTGACGTGGGAGGGTCCAGTCCACTGTATATGATGCTACCCACTGGCAGGTTATCATGGGATACTAAGAAAGCTAGTCTAGGGAAGCAAGACAATAAGAAGCTCACCTCTTCTCCTCCATGGTCTTTTCTCCACTTTCTGATTTCAGGTTTCTGCCCTGACTTCCCTCCAGGAAGGACTGCAAGCCATTACGTGAAATAAATCCTTTCCTTCCCAAATTGTTTTTGGTCATGGTGTTTTATTACAGCAATAGAAACCTAACTTAGAAAAGCATGCAGTGTATTTTAAGTTGACCCTTTTGAAAGCTAAATTTTAAAGAACAAATTCTCAAGTAGTAATGAGGACTAGGAACTATTTATTTGAGTTCTGTTTCAGGAGGCATTTTTAGGAGAAACAATCACCATCTTCAAATTGTTGATACAAAGTTGGTCATATAAATATTTTCCAAATAAACATTCATTGTTGATCTCATTTTTTTTTTGGTTTCTATTTTGTTTTTTTGGGTGTGGGGCTAGGCTTATCAACCAGTTTCTGCTGTACACTCATTTTTGTGCAATTACTAACTCATATTCCAGGATCTATTGTATCCATCATATATTATTTCACTTTGAAAATATATAGTCACTCAACAAACATGTATTGAACATCTGACACACAGTTTGAGTATAGAGGAGCTCATTCCTGCCAGGTAAATGTCAACTTATGATAGAAAAAGAGATGTTTCTCTCCTAACTTCTTAAGTTTATTGACCCAATATTGACTAAAGCTGAGATGTGTCAGCTTTTTCTAATGATTATATTTTAAATCACAAGAACATCTGCAGTGTTATAGGCCAATTGATATTGAGCAGATTTTCAGGAAAAAGAAATATTCTCTATTACAAACACACACACTTAAAAGAAGCATTTTTATTTGCTATGTACATGTTAAGAAATGAATATCTGACAGTTTGATATCCTCTGAACTTAGTTATTAGAGCACCAAAAATTACTAAGATAATTCTTTTCCCCTGGTCTTAAGTAACTCAGAAACATGCTACAATAAAAAACCCAAACAAACAAACAAAACCTTTCTCTCCTTAGGGAATAAATGCATGTGGCTGCTCAGACATGTGACTCATGCAAGAGTTCTCAAGGTTTATGTTGCTATTATCTGGGCTACCATGTGGTTTCTTCTTGTTGGTCGAGTTTGAGCAGAGGAGCTTATCTTGTAGGAAACTAGAGATGCTGACATAATGGCCTGCCTTGGCATGATGCAGGGGTAAAGAGGGTGCTGCTACTGTAGACTTTTCAGTTCATTGAGTACCTTCTAGCTGCTTGCTGCGCTAACCCTTTTAAAATGTAAATTGAACTCTTTAAACTCACTCTTTAAGGATGTTTCTGTGGTTCCTTGTTTGCCAATGAGATAATTGGAGTTCTAAAAGCATGTAACCCCATTGTAAGTTCACATAGTCAGACTGTACACACTGGCTATTATAATTTCAGACCTTTCATTTTTTTCTTTTGTTCTCTGCCTCTCTTGATAGATCCTATCAAAATGTGCTCCTTCCTGCTCTGTGAGCATATGACATTCACACCTGGGTTTGTCAGGTTAAGGAACTACAAAGTGTCACTCACCATTAATTATATGTGTAGCTTGAATGCATTCAGTTATGAATTCATCCAGGCTGTATTTAGCCATGGAGTGACACTAAGATTGCAGCAATCATCAAGACATGCCATTTTGTTAAATGCTTAGAGTAGAGCCTAACAGGAATAGCTATTGCTCCCTCTTTTACTTTGTTAAGGGTAGGATTGCCATTTATATGTGTTTTGCTGTAACCGTCACTGAGAATAAACTCACCTTGAAAATATTTTAGGAAGATGTCATGTTGAAAAGCGACAGATCTCTAAGGATTTCTTATGCAGCCAACTTTTCCTTCAGCCCCAAGAAAGATCGTTTTTTATCTTGCTGAGCACATGATAACCCCATGGGGTTGCTTACTTCACTGTGTGAAAAATACTATGTTCAGATGTGAGACAGCCTCACATCTGCAAGATGCTCCTAGCAAGAGGGTGTCTGCGACAGAGATGAACTAATTTAGAGCTTTTGTCTCACGTTTCCTGTGGAGAGATACGTTATTTCCAAAGTGACCCACCACATCTATTTACTACCTGTGTTCTCTAGAACGTTCTGTTTCCCTCTCCAGTGTAATTTCTCTTTTTTGTGTATTTTTCCCTCAATTCATTAAAGCTTAAATATACCTGTGTTATAGGATTTTATTATTTAATGAAGCAGCCAAGTATCTACTTGTTCTTATAATTGTAGATTATTCACAGTCAGTTTTCAGTATTCCCGTCAATTTTCCTTTTACGTTTGGTGTTTATAATTATTTATATCTCTTAAGTAGAAGAATTTTAGGGATGTTGGAAATAAAACATTTTTAGTAGGGATAAAAAGATAAGACATTAGTACCAAGTAGCAATAATAGCAAGAGACAGGGTAAGTATTTCTAGAGTAAAGTAATGTAAAAGATCTCATATTCAGTTTTATGGAATAACAGCAAAGTTGGAAAGGTATTTTGTTAGACTATAATGATATCATCTACATGTATGTGTGCTTCAATCGTGACACTGTTGGACTCTATATATCTAATAGGTATATACTCACACACACACATGCACACACACACACACACACAGAGAGAGAGAGAGAGAGAGAGAGAGAGAGAGAGAGAGAGAGAGAGAGGGAGTAAATTTCACTGGTTCTAGCATTTATCAGAAGGAAAAAAGAGAAAGGGGAAATCATTTTGCTTAAGTAATATAAAAATAAGCATATGTGTATGAACATGTTTTCATATTACTTATAGTCTGAAGGATTGTCCATACACCCCTTTTAGGAGGTCATGCATCTGGATCATGAAAGAATTGGAAAACAAATAGTTCATAAATATATGAACAGAGAGAGAGAGAGAGAGAGAGAGAGAGAAGGAGGGAGGAGGGAGAGAGGGAGAGAGGGAGAGAGGGAGAGAGGGAGAGATTAGATTAGCCAAGAATTGATGTTCATGATTAATGAGGATGCTTTGTCAACAAAAGTTGAATGAAGCAGATGAAAACTCAGTAGGCCTAGGCAGTCTCTGTGAGCATACAAACAAGTCTGATCAGCAGCTATAGCCTCCCTACTTGATGCCAAACAACTCTTCAAAGACCCAAGTAAGAATAGCAGTGTTTCAGCCCAGAACCTGATCTCTATTGTCATGGGTGTTCTTGACAGTGGTGAGAAGTTGGCACATATTGGGATCTATGTTATATTGTTTGCATGACATGAATAGATTTTGAAGGTTTGTCTAACCTTGAATTAATATTTGATCAGCAAAAATTGAATCCAACTGTGCGATACACTGACTACATGGCATCCTTATCACTTGAATAATAAAATCATATTGAATCTTTCATCTTTTAACTTTAGTCTTGGATAGGGAACAGGTGGATCAGAAAACCTCACTCAATTTGTACTCAATTTGTACTGCATTTTCTCTTTTCCCACTGAAAGACTATTTGTAACCCTTTGGGTGCTGTACAGCACAGAATGACTTCAGTCTGTGTATTTCTCTAGTTAGGTAAAAATCTTCAGCTTGCCTCCAGAAACCAATGAACCTCAGCGTGCTGGGGTGGTGTGTACCACTGGTTGGAAGCCACATAAAGTACTGTTTTGTGCATTGTTAGTTGGCCATAAGCAATTCTATTTGCTGTAATCAAGCAAAAAAAATAATGGCCTCAGAAACAGGCCTAATGGGATTGAAAGGACTTTACAAAACAAAAGTGTAAAGGGCACAGCCTGTGAAGTGTGTCACTTGGTCAATTGCACAGCAGTAGGAGCTTTCTTTTATTTGCTAGCTTGGAATTTTTCCTCCCAGTGTACTGGTGTGAGGTTCTCTCCGGAGGCATCACAATCTGTTTAGAACTTCTTGGCAACAGCTTTTGGATCAAGGCCAAAGTGATTGCCTGTTAAAGCTTAAAATAGAAAAGGTTACTTGCATATATATTTTTTAAAACAATCTTTCCTTTCCTTTAGTGCCAAAGAAGTTTTAGTTTTATAAATCTCCTTAATTAGTAATGTCTGCTGGATTGTGTTAGGTTTATTAGATGAGATTAAGCCAATATGAATGATGTTTATTAAATACTGACAACAGCCAAATAAAATCTCCTTGACCTATGTTTACTATTTGGTGCCTGAAAGAAAAGCTAAGCTCATCAGAGGTGTGTTCATGGGTCTGAATTAGAAAACAAGCTTATGGATGCTCCCCTAGAGTCTGAGTATCAAGCTTCAAGTGATCTGGGAATTAACAATAAAAGGCTTTTGGTAATGATTGATATACATCCTTCATTTCACACATTGATTTGTTAAAAGATGGGAGCTTGGCATGAACCTCTGTGGGTGGGAAATGGCTTCTTGAGTTGAAGGCTATGTTGACTCTGTAATTGATAGAGGTCTGGTTTTGGAGTGCTTTTTAATAGAAATCTCCTCATTTGAGTGACATTGTTTCATTTTGATGCCTTGGTCACCGCATCAGACCAAAGCAAGTGGCTACTATGTACAACAGTTTGTGGAGGGCTGCCAGGGATGAACGCTAACAAATTGTGGTCTATTCCAAAATCCCTGAATCCATGAGGGCAGATGCATCAATAAAGCTTCCCATGTGAAGTGTAATTACGTGACTGTTTCTGCGTGTCTACCCTTTCGACCTCTGATATTCTGAGGTAGAAGGGCCCAGAATTCTGAGCAACAGAACAATGCTATTAGGTATTTACACATTGGATTGTCTTTGATGCAAAGTGGGATGAGAAGATAAATTAGTATATGTTTGATACAATAAAGATGAAAATTAATTTAAAAGTTTCTCCATAACTGGATATTATCTCTAAAACTGCAACTCTTGGTCTATCCCTAGGTTCTGTAAACAGCAGACAATGACCCTGTCGTGATACTCCAGGCAGATCATAGTGGAACTAAATTTACTGGTGAGAGTACTGCTTTAATCAATTTTTTTTGCATTTATACTGTGTTTAATTATTACATCACACAATGTACAAGTATAACCAGAGGAAATAACAAGGGATAAGAAAATGTCACAAAAATTGGATATTCACTAGTCTATAGAGCATGTATAAGCCAGATACATAATAGTGTATGTGGATGTACGTGTGTGTATATCTGTGTGCATGTGTGTATACATGTGTCTGTGTATGCATGTGTGTGTATGCCTGTTTGTGTGACTGTGCATGCATGTATGTGTGTTACATTAAAATGCTTTCTTATTTTTTTAAAGAAAAAATCTCTTCCCTTGAAGTTATTTTTCTTGTTGGCTGACCTCTTGACATATTTGAAAATGACATCTTGGCCATATTTATCTAAATGCCATTTTTAATGGAAAAATGAATTTTGCTCCTAAGTTCTAAGAAGGTTAACTTCTTAGGGGGCTTGGTGTTTACCTAGGAAAACTTATATTTTCAGGGGTCAAAAAGAACTTGCCCTTTTGTGGTCTGGAGGGAGTTTGAACTGTCCCTGGGATTTGGATTAATGTGAAATCTGACTTGACTCTTCAGTTGGAGTTTTATCAAATTGTTGCAATTCTAGGCAGTATGATATTCAGTTTCTAAGAATTTGAAAGTCGACAAGTCTGTCTTGAAGGGCTAGACACACACATTGATGTTCCTCCAAGGAAACTATGTGTGTTTAAACCTAGTTTCCTAATTCCTATTACTGGAAGAAGAGTTGTAATTACATGTAGGTAGAGCATATGGTTGTGATTACATTGTATGTGTGTAGTATTATGTTCCATTCAGAAAAAAGGGTCAACAATTAGTGTCATTTTTGGTTTTCAATACAAAGTGATTTGAAAGATTCATTCTTAATAATATAAAGTGTTTTCTCATGCTTGAAGAGCTCGGTTTTGCCAATGACAGAATATGATACCTGAAAAATTAAGTTATCATTTGATACATGCAAACCTTTTTGCTATATAAATTACAAATGGGACCTTAATAAATACAATGTAAAGACAGACATGACACCTTGACTTTGAGCTACTGTTAACATTGTTTAGCTTCTAGTAACCCGTAGAGGCCTTCTAAATGACGTCAGGGCTGTTCAAGGAATAAACATTTGAGGACACTGTGCACGTGCTTTGAGAATCGCTTGACCTCTTTGTCTCCTAGTGCAGTGGTTTTATCCTCTGTGTATTTGCGTCTTCTGTTTGGAACTTCTCTGAACAGACGTGTTAAGTCCAGTTAATCTGTATGTCTATTAGAAGATCATAAACCATGGGGGCTATATTCTAATTTCCTGAGGGAGAAGTCCTCTGGAAATCTGATTACTCAGGTCTTTTGATGATAGAGCTTATAAGGGGTGCATTTATTTTATTAAAGCCCTTTTATGACTTTATTTGTAATAAATTTCTAGTTTGTGAGATACCTAGGTAAGTCTTCTCAGAAATTAAAGGATCAAATATAACACCCATGGGATGGGACACATAATTCAGTGGTAAAATACATGCCTGGAATACGCAATGCCCTGGGTTCAGAACAAAAAAAAGTATCCCAGTAATACAGAACAATTACCCAAATAAAAAATATAAAACAACCAGTATATTATCGAGTAAACTTTACCATAGGAAGTCTAATTGTTATTGTGCCAGCTTGGTATATAATTAATAATTATATCTGTTGTCATCATGAAAATGGATACAAATCTGTGAAATACACTACTGCTCACTCATTACTGTCCACCCACCCTATATTTTGTTTAATTATAATTCTTTTTTTGTGTTCTTGGTGATTGAACAAATCATTATTTAATTCTATGTGATATGTTATTTCCTTTTTCAGTTTTCATTGTGATACTTGAGAAATTATCCTTTAGCTTCCAGGAAAGTTTTGTGGGATCATGGTCCTAGAATACACAGACACACACACACACACACACACACACACACACAAATACAAACACACAGGTTAGCATGTACACACACACACACACACACACACACACACACACACACTCCTTAATTTTCTTTTGTTAATCCTTTGTGTGGAAATTTCTCCCTTGCTACAGAGCCTCTTCAAAAATAATTTTTAAGAGAATAAACTAATCACTAGTACTCTGGTAGAAAGGAATACTGATTTTGCTCTTATATTTTCTAAACCAAAAGTTGTCTGGATTTGCTAAGTGCCCAGTTCATAAGTGTTAGAAATGTTTTGAGATTGAATCTGTGCCTATGAGATACATGCATGTTTATTTGTACATGTCATTCATTGCCATACCCTTGTGCAATTTATCTAAAGAGTTATTGTCCATGCATCTTAACAGGCAGTTTAAGTAGGTGAATGACAGAGAAGATATTTTTGTTGTAGGAGTTCATGATAAAACATGGAGCAGCAGGTCACCTTGGGGCACACACCCAGACTGATGGATGGTGCTTATCTCTCTCCACTGCTCCTCCTACTGATTTATGGATTTTGATGTGTTCTTTTATATCAAAGCCTAGGTTCCATGTCTTGGTTGTCCAGAAGAAAGATTAATATTTTCATTTAATCTTAGTAAGGTGCTGTTGTGTGAAAGAAGATTACTGCAACCTTCCCTAGCTGGTCTGAGGAGTTTTTATAAAGGAATTGATTATTTGACACTGATTACCCAAGTCCATTGGCACAGACTATTGAAAGGGTTGCATGAGCTTGGCCTCTGTCCTCTGAGGATGAGAGAACAACCTCTGTATTGTGAAAGATTTTAGTACAACAGCTCCATATACTGCACAAATGTAGCTTGTTTGGTCCTGCTTCCATCTAATTCCCATAATTATCACTTAGAAAAGAACCTGGGGCACACCCTGTTCTATAAAAATGGGGGTCAGGAAGAGGAAGTGAAGAATGGAGACTGGAAAGACTCTCATTATGGATTACTTTTTGGACACCTGTGCAGAGGAGTGCCTGGATTGCTTCTCTGGATCCTGTAATTGCCTTGGCAATCTTGCTTAGAGTTCCCAATTCCATTTCAACACGGGCCTGATGTGTTTAAATGCTTTCGAATCCATCAGCTGCTGATAGCTCCAGCCAGCCAAGTGGCTCCTGGTCTTGTTACTGGCATTGGCTCTAGCTCATTCCCTTTAGGACTATTAGAAAATAAAAAGTGTAAGTTCCTGTCCATGCATATTATGCAAAGCCAAATTCTCCTTTCAAGAAGTTCTGTTTGGAAGCCAAGTAAAATGGATCTCCATGGAAAGAATTTTCCCTCTGTTGAATAATTAAGTGTAGTTTTTCAGCATCTCTTGAGATGGGGTATGCAGAGGCCTTAGAAGATTCCATCAGTGCTAGAATGTTGTGCATAAATAATTAATGTGTCATATTTCGTGTTGCTGACAGTAAACAGTGTCCTTTTCCTTTTCCAGTGATATGAATGCATCAGAAGAGTGCCATGCCCTTGTCACAGAATTAATCACTTCTATCCATATTTGATGTTTACACCTTTTAAATATTTATGAGCTGTTATCTTGCTTTATTGTTATTTACCCTCTCTAGGGGCATGTGAGAAGCCTTGCATTTCTTCCTTAGCCAAGCATTCTACTTCCTTCCTTACTCTCTTGGCTGTTCCTTGGATTACCTCCAATTTGCATATGTAATTCTGGTCTTGAGGTGCCAGAAATCCATTTGTTTCAACTGGAGTTTTATTGAAGTTGGTTTTATTCAAATCACACACACAAATAAACACGATTCCCAAGGCATGAAAATTCAGTGAGGGCTCTGAAGGGAAGCTGAGGTGCACAAACATACTGTTAAGATGGTACAGGTAGATTTTATGTCCCTAGGAAAATGGAAGTCCAAAATCCAAAGACTACAGTTGATCACGGTGTGAAGCATTGCATTGTAAAACTTTACATACTTGATCATATTGCAAAGCTTTTCCTTTTTGTGGATACTGCCAATCTATGGGTTTTCCTTAATCTCTTAACTGGGGCACAATTAGGAAAATGAATATCTATACGTATTTAGCATGTAAAATGTTAGTGGTTGGATATATTCAAACACCTATGAGAGCACCCATAATCAAGGTACTATACATAGCCATTACCTCCAAAGGTTTCCTCTGTGCCCCTTTGTTTTTCTGGTTTTAAGATTTTTAATAGCAAAGCCTGGTACATTTCAGTTGAGGCAGGCCCAGGCCCCTCCCCTCCTGCATCAACGGTGAGCAAGGTGTCCAATTATAGGTAATGGGATCCAGAAACCCTGCATCAGGGATAGATCCTGATCACACTGCCAGGGGCTCCTCAAACAGACCCAGCTACACAACCGTCTCCCATATGCAGAGGGTCTAGTCTGTTCTCATGCAGGTTCCACAGCTGTTGATCTAAAGTTCATGAGTTCCTAAGAGGTTGGTTTAGTTGTCTCTGTAGATTTCCCAGTGGGAAGACTTACCCTTTTGGAGGAAGTAAGAGAAGGCTGGGGGGGGTGCAGAAGGAGGGATGAGAGGGGGATCTGTGGTTGGCATGTAAAATGAATAAAAAAATTAAATAAAAAAGATTTTAATAGACTTAGGTTTTTTCCTTCATAGAGTTTTTAAGGATTTTATTGATTTTTCATTTTTTTCCACGTTTAGAAAGCAAAATCTGTGTACAAAAGCAAAAATAGTTGCTATCGTATTGCATGCAGAAAAAGAATAATATGACCTTTAAAATATGAAACATTAAAAGATACCAGAATACAGCAAAACTTAGGTAATCATTTTAATAAAACTCTTTTGCTCTTACATTGATATTTAAATGAATTGTTTAAAGAGCAAAGAGATGCATCAAATAAACAATATACCCATGAAAACACATAGTACCACCAAACAAATGACTTCAAGCAAAATCAAATGGAAGGAGAAAATTGTGTTTCCTTCACAAAATGCTGTTTTTGCCCTAAGGCAATCATGTTGGAGAAAAAGACCATGTATAACATAGACACAAATCTTAGACGTCTTCCACAGTGGGGTTTATTGGATTGTGCACATGTGCAAATACTTGAGGCCTTGGGAAGGACGCACACCAATAACATACATCATGACTATCACCACTGAATGAGGCAGGGTGGAAGCAGGGCATCACTGAGGGCCGAGTGATGAAGTAGGGCATTAAGAAGTAAATCAAAGTCTCCGATCAAAGACTAATTTAGCCTGCCATAAAATGATCCTGTAGTGGAAAGAAGCCTCATGCACAGAGATCAAAGATTAGGATCTGCACATATAACACTGCACCCCAGCCCTATGGGAAGGAAAAAAAAAACAGAGAGAAGGAGGAAAAAGAAGTCATACATCAAAGCTCTCTAAGAAGCCAGTGCGATAAAATCTCCCTTTCTTAAAGACAGCATACAAAATTAGAGAATTGCAAATTATTTTTACATTGTGGTTGAGTCCCACCTTTGAAACTGTGAGATGCAGATATTGTTGGCTCAGGTAACTTGTTTACAGACACATGTTAGGCAGTGCTCGTCACTGCAATAAGGTTTCTCTACTTGTAGTCCTTGCTTGCATATTTTAAAAATCTCTTCACAATTGCAAGCAACAGGTATGTAATTTTCTACTTGAGAGACTATTAGTTGACTTTCATGGGCAGAGACTCTAGCTAACACGATAATTGTTCACTTCTTTAAAACTAGCTATTTCAAACTTGGTATAATTTTTTGTCACTTTCTATATAAACTAAGTGTAGCCTACTCTTAGCTGTGTGTAAATATTTGGCAGGAATCTAAAAATGCTTTGCCTATCCTCCTACTATCTGTACCCATGCTTGAAAATCAAACTAGCAATCTGAGAATAACTTTGAGAAAGAGCATGTACATTTTATTTGATAGCAATGATTTGATTTTCATATGCATAGAGAATATCATAGAAACATATGGAAATTCAAAACAGTAGTTAGATAGATACCCACTGCACACACCATTTTTAAAAAAGGATGATAAATTGAGTGGAAGTGGTAAAAGCAAGGACAATGGGCTGGCATGCAGAGTTCATTGTGGGAGGGTAAACATGTGTGAGGGGCTGGTGGAAGATAAGGATATTTTTAAAGCTTTGTTTGTGCAGACCCATCTGCATGCTTGCCTTCTGTCTGAAGGGATAACGATTTTCCTGGTGCTGGAGAGGGGAGGGTCACTCCCACTGCAGAAAGTGAACTTTGAGCCAGATGCAGGGAGCACAAATGGCTCTCTCTGAGTTTACTTTACAACTGCTTTCTGTTCAAAAATAATTCTTTTAAAAAGATATTTAGTTTGTTTATTTTTTACTGTGTCTGTGTCTCTCTTTAGGGATATATGCACACAAGTGCTAGCATCCTTTGAGGTCAGAGGCACTGGATCACCTGGAGATAGAATTACAGGAGGTCATGGGTTGTCTGATGAAGGTGCTGGGATAAGGAATCCAGGTCCTGCACAAAAGCAAAACCGCCACTTAATTCCTGAGCCATCTCTGCAACCCCCTCAGAAATAAATCTCATGCTAAAGTGATTTATTTTGGGGTGACATATTCTGGTCTTTCCCAATTCCTATATATTATATCCTAATGTCATTGCATCTTATGTATGTCATACCAGTTTGAACCTGTACTATGAAAGTAGTGACAATTTTATCAGTTTTCTTTCTTGTCTAAAATAGAGCATTTGGTTAGTTTGTATGAGTTAAATATTTTAGATGCATTTACTTAGTCATTCGATAATTATTTTTACTATAAAGTACCCCTTAGCTAAGGATGCAGTCCTCAGGAAAAATAGACACAACTCTTATCTTTAGGAAGATTTAATCTATTTTGGCAGGCATACATTACTTATACTGCCATGCAGACAAGCTCAAAGTTACTGCTCCATTGAGTTCCAGAAGTGGGAGTCATATGGGAATTTGACCTGCTGTCCTCAGAAAAAGCTTTCTCTGAGTCACTGACACCTGACTGGAAATAATATGGAAAGTAAGCCACAGGGGCCTGGAAAGGTTGTTCAGTCAGTAAAGCACTTGCTGTATAAATACACAGACCTGAGTTCTGATCCCCATAACTCTTGCAAAAAGCAAAGTACAGTGAGTAGCCTTGACTTGCTGGAATCTTGAAGGATGTAGCAGAGACAGGTAAAACACATTGGTCTAGATGAATTGATTAGTTTCAGTCTCACTGAGAGAGCTTGTTAAAAACTTAAGGTGGAGAGCCGTATGGGGAATTATGCCTTATGCTAACCTCTAAGCTCAATGGACACACACACACACACACACACACACACACACGTACACCCATCTGCACTAACAAGTGCATACTTGCCCCCACATACACAGTTTTTGTAAGTATTTGAGAATATGTAGTAGAGAGAACATTAGGAGCCTTGTTAGAGTGCTTTTGTCTTTCTTTAGCATAGACTTTTATGTATGTGTCCATGGAAAAATCAATCTAATTATAATATAGGGAACAATATTTCAGATAATTTATTAAGAGAATAGTCTTTAGAGGCAGTAAAAATAAAATATGAGCTGCAACTCTAACCTGGCAAATTCTTACTGGGTTTTGAGCACATCAGTGAACGTCTCTGACATGCAAGCTCCTGACTGCTCATCAGATTATAGTCCTTTGTATCTCAGAGGGTTGACTGACTACAAACCCAAGTGAGTATCCTCTTCCTCTTCCTATTGACTTGCAGTGTGGTTTTGGGCAAATCCCTTTAGCCCTTCAAACTTTAACTGCCTATTCCACAAAACAGAGGCATGGAATTAAATGATTTCAAGAGCACTCCCTGTTCTGAGTCTCATTTATTTTTCCAATTGGCAGTTTCGGTTCAGAAACTGAGAAGCATGAGTTCCAGAGAAGTGTTGTTTTAGGAAAATAGAGTAGAACAGAGATACACTGTACAGTGACATGAACATCTTAATAATTTCTGCTGTCATAGACTACACCTTAGAGTATATATTTCTTCAACTAAAAAGCCATTAGAGAGCTTCAATGGGATGTTAATTTCCCACCATGGTTTCTTAAATCATCCTCTTTGTAATTGTCACATTTCCATGCTCCAACTTAAAATGAATTCAGCTTTTCAGCTACTAACATTAACTGAGTTGGAAATCGAAGTGCAAGAACTATACAATCAAGTGTTGAGAAATAAACCCTTTACAACAAGGTTTTCAATCGCCACAATCCATGAAGACCACTAAAAAAACATAGTGGTTTCTTTCTTTATGAAATATAGAACATGGACTGGGGAGATAGCTTATTCAGTAAAATGCTTTCTGCACAAGTATGAGGACTTTAAATCAATCTGTAGCACCTACTTAAAAAAACTAGGCACAGTGGTGCACACCTTTAAATCCAGCAGAGATTGGGGGAATGCTGGGAGTTTGCTGGACAGCCTGTCTAACACAATCAGTGAATGTTAGGTCTTTCTGAGCAACTCTGTCTCACAATGCAAGGCAGACAGGACCTGAAGGACAACACCTGAAGTTGACCTCTGGCCTTTCCATGTCTCCCCACCACAGTACTGAAAAACATGAATGCATGTGCACATACACACACACAAACATACACATACAAGTATAAGTAAATAAAAGATGGAATAATATATCTGAAATAGTTTTTGCATGTTTGAAATAAATTGTATTTTATTTTAGATACAGAAAAGTGAAAAACATTTCTCTAATTCCTTGTTATTTATTTAAATATGTAAATATTTAGTTTCAGTGGAGCCTTTTTTGACACTATGCTTTACTTATAACACTATTGTTTTAGCTTGACAAAGTTTGCTTTTGATAATGCCAAACATGTAATTTGTCTCATCAATGATACATGTGGAAAAAGGAACCCAGATACATGTTTTTCTTTTTTATATTTGCAAACCTCACCATTAAAGTCTGTATGGTAAATACGCTAAAACTTATGGGAACACAAATTAAGCATATTCAATGGGATGCCCCCATGCTATTGTACCTAAATTATGGGTTAGATAAACAAGAAGTTGAGTTACTCCGTATCAACTATGTTTATTAAGTGAGCATTAGATCTCAATCCAGTACAATCCAGACCCACACCTGAATTGCAGCACACAGACCCTGACATGAATTAGCCTTGCTTAAACTAGTCCATTATTTTCTGACTGTCTCATTCATTACAGCGTTAAATGGTATTTCATGTTGATTTACCCTTTCATTTTTTTTTCCCTTGTAAAATTTTCCATGTTGTCAACCTCTGTCGGGATGTGCTTTTCATTTGCAAATGCCCAATTATCATGCCTTCCTGTTGGGTGGGAAACTGATTAGCATACATTAATTAAGGTAATGAAATAATTATGGTTACCATAATATAAATATATAGAAACTAACATTAGTGAGGCCTAATTGTCTAGTGGCTACAAGCATGTGCTTTGGAGAAATGTGATTACAGAAGGAGATGTGATTGCAGAGGGCTCAAGTTTGACCTTCAGAACTAACTAATGATGAGTGGTTTTTGACAATTACTTATGTCCTAGAGCTTCAGTGTTCTCATGAGTAAAGGAGAAATAACAGTGTAGACATTTTTGAACAGGTGTATTCATATAACTGTTATAGTCAGAGTTCCACACTAGTAAAGGCTCAATAATCACCACATTATTTTATTGTCCTGGCCACAGAGATGTGCAGACATCCTCTTCTGACTTAATCAGGTAACACAGAGCATTTAGATACTTTTACTGGGAATGCACTGGATTCATTTCACAATAACAGAGCTGTACTCAAAGAATGACTACAGGAAGCAAGCAAGACAGACAATCAGCACATGGCTTTAGTTTAGTGCTTATGTTCCTGGAGCTAAGGGGTCTTTTCCATCTTGGTCTTTTATATAGCTTTTGTTTGTGTGCTAATAAAGTCTTTTAAATCTGTTTTTCTTCCTTATTTTGGTGGCCTGCTAATGTAATCCAGTAACACAGTTGTATTAAATGCATGTCCCCATTCTTCAGTTTAACACTTGTTACACTTCAAATGCTTCATTCCTTCTTTATTATTATTAAAATGTATGTTCCATTTGTACGGTGGATACCTGGCAATTCTCTATCATCATCTATAGAAAAATCTTTACCACTCAATAGAAAATAAGTTTTGGGTGAATACATGGGTTAGGAAAAAAATAGCTTTTAAACACACACACACACACACACACATATTATAATATATATATATATATGAATGAGAGGTCAGTCTCTGTTCAGATGGTGTCACTAAGAGACAGGGAACATGAGAAGTGCCAACACCTCCTGCTGCTGTTTGAGCAGACCTGAGTCTCTGGAACACCACATGACTCATCATGGTGTCCCAGCTAACTGGAGACCCTGTAATTTGATGCCAAAGCCCAGGGCGTTGCCTGCTTCCTGCCCTTTGTCTGCAGACACACTTCCTGGACATACTGTCCCTCTTGTACACTTTCATATAACACAGGTTGTGTGTCATTTGGACTGACTGAACAGCAGCTTGTTGTGACTTTAGCTGATTGGGTAATGTATGCATATATGCCAGTCAACATACACATTAAACCAGATGTGCACCTTGATGCTGGTCTCCAGAGTAGTCTGCTTCCTGGAAAAGTTGTTGTAACTCTGTCTCCTTCAACCTACCCCAAGCTGCCCATGAGAGGGAGCAACCTCCATATATATACAATTTCCCAGGGTAGGAAGATAATTCAGGCAGTAACGTGATTCCTGGAAATAGATGAAGATGTAAGCTCAGTCCCCCATGACCCATACTAAAAGCAAAACAGAAACAAAACAGGAATAAATGGGTATGGAGGGATAGCTGTCCTCTTAGCTCTGGGGAGTCTGAGATGGAAGAATTTCTGGGGCTTACTGGCCAGCCCTTGTAGTTGAATAAGAGAGCTGCAGGTTCAGTGAGAAATTCTGTCTTCCCCAATAAGGTGGAGACAGGCATGGTTGTGCAAGCCTTTAATCCTAGCCTTGGAAAGTAGAGCTTAGTTGATCTTTGTGAATTGGAGGCTAGCCTGATCTATATAGGGAGTTCCACTCTACATCATGAGACTTTGTCTCAAAACAAAGAAAACAACATTGTTGCAGAAAGCAAAGGAAGATACTGAGGCCAACAAGCGGCCTATATACACATAAGAATTCACTTACACACTCACATGAGCACACACACATGAACAGACACATATATATGGATAAAACAGTAAACATATTTCCTAATATAAACCATAAACTGTATCTGTGTATTTTCTCGCACATTTTAGAAGACACAAATTGAATATCTCTTGAGGTCTTACATCAAGTCAGCTACCATATGTGACATTATACATACCTTTTTAAATTTTAAAGTAATATTACCATTATTATTATTATTATCATTATATTTTTATTTATTTATTTTACACCCTGGCCACAGTTTCCCCTCCTTCCTCTCCTCCAGTCTCTCCCCTACATTCCCTCTGTTCCTACCCCCTAATCTACTCCTCCTCCATTTCTATTAATGAAAGAGAAGGTCTCCCATGGATATCAAAAAAAAATGACATTTCAAGTTGCAGTAAGACTAAGCACTTCTCCATGTATTAAGGCTGGGCATGGTGACCCAGTATGAGGAGTATGGTACCAAAAGACAGTAGAAGAATCAGAGACAGCCCTTGCTCCCATATTTGAGAGTTCCACAAAGAGGACCAAGCTAAACAACTGTAACATATATGCAGACTGCCTAGGTCAATCCCATGCAGGCTCACTGGTTGTCTGTTCATTCTCTGTGAGCCCCTATGAGCACAAGTTAGTTGGTTTTATTTTGTGGCACCCTTGACCCCTCTGGCTCCTACAATCCTTTTTCTCCTCTTCTGTAGGATTTCCCAAGCTCTTGCCTAATGTTTGGCTGTGGGTCTGCATCTATTTCTCTCAGTTACTAGATGAAGCCTCTCTGATGACAATTATGCATACCTTTTAAGGCCCTTATCTCATTCCTGTAAAAGGAATTGCCTTTCCAAGACCACAGCATGTAACACTATCAGTCTATTTATTAGATTTCAACACTAGGGTTTTGAAGAGGGTCCAATAAACATTTGAAACACATGAAGAAACCAAAATTGATTTTCCCTTCTTTGTGCTCCTGTATCAGGACTTGTTTAATCCACTTTTAAGTACAATAGTTCTGCCCTTTGGAGCCCATTTCTGTCCTATGAAATCATTCTTGAATTAAGGCCTTTGAAGTAATTTTTTATTCTAAATCTTTTCATTGGTTTCCTACTACAATTTAACCTGGAATAAAAAAGCTATTGTTTTTTGGACAAAGATTTTTTTGATCAATGAGTGAACTGAATGTACTTTAATAAAATAATCTCTTGACTTAGGCATTGAAGTGAGCAGAGATCCCACTTCTAGGATTAAAAAGAAATATAAATATTCCATAGAATTTTGTAATCTTCATAGATTTTAAATAATTATGATTTATAGTCTATATCCACTTATTATTAGTAATCATTCAAGTAACTCCTTCATGTCACAGAGAGTGTCAGAAGGCCGCTGTTTTTTATTTCAAAGCTGATAATATCTGTGTACATTTAGACACTAAATTATACTGAATTAATCATTAGGAAATGTCTAAATATTTGGGCTGATTTCTTAACTGTGGTAGTTTGAGCATACAAGATTACCTAAAAAACTTGAATTTAAATAGAAATGTAACTCAATTGAAAATATATCCAAACAACACAAATGTCTGAAAAAAAAATGACTGTGCCATTTAGGTGGGTTGTGAATAATTTTATTACTGTGTTGAAGTCTCATTTTGATGGAGATATAGAATGTGTCTACCACTTGGTTCTCTGATTCCTAAAGAGCCAACATGTGGCTGTGTATCTGGAAGGCTCCAACAAGAGAAATCTTGGAAAGTATATAAAGTGTCATTTTACAGGTCACTAGCATCAACTCGAAACCTTCACTTTTTCTCATATAGAGTTCTGTCTCGGCAGCCCCCATATAGTGTCTGGTATGAGGGCCTTGGATAGCAAGAGGAAGCATTGTTTCATGTGGATATCAGTCATGCCATCATGAGTCACAGAATTATGAATCATAGTCAGTGAGATCCGGGGCGATCAATACAACCACTCCTTTGGGTTTTGAAGGCCTTTCAATTACCACCCACTTTGATGTGGTGTGCACTGTTATCCCAGACAGATAGAGACTTATACCCCAGTGACACTGCTGGTTAGGAGGCCTTCAGGTCATTGAATGTCTGCTTTTGAAGGGAGAACATGATGTCAGCAGTTGGCTTTTCTACTTTTACTTCCTGGCTATGAAGTTAGCAACTTACTCTACCATCCACTTCTGCCCTGGTGTACTGCCTCACCACAGATGTCTAACAGAGATGCACAACAATGGGACCAACCTGTCATGGACTAAAGTCTCTATAGCTATGGACCATAAAATTTCCCTTTATAAGTGACTTATCTTAAGGATTTTTATGGTGATGGGAGGCTGACCCTGACACTCTTCACACTGGCTACTGTTACATACTTTCACAAGTTTTAATTAGAGGTTTCCTTCCCCAGGTTTCCAAGACTGTACTTGTCACACCAAAGCTAGAGTTGTGATCTGTCAGGAATTTTCCTTCATTTTTGGCATATTTCTCTGATGAGAGACCATAGAAAGCAAAATCTATTTCTTTTCTATAAGTTTCAGATATTTGAAGACAGGTTTAATGACTTATTTTACTCATGTCTTCTACAAGAAAATTTCTCCAGCTACTTGAATTTTTCTTTCCACAAGACTTTTTAGCAATTTTATCACCTGTATGTGAAGCCTATGGCATCATGATTTCAGTTAACATACATGTATTTTTGTGTGTGTAATATGTATTCCTAAGCCCCTTTCTTGAGATAAATAATTAGAATTTTTATTTTTATTATTTTTATTATTAGGCACCTGTCTGGTGGTATTCAAACACTGTGAAGCTGAAGCAGGAGGATTCTCAAGTTCAAAGCCATCCTTGGCTGCGTAATGAAAATAAAATGGCAATAGAGCTCAGGGCTCTGCTCTACCTACATACTAATGTGTTAATTTGACTGGTTTTTATATAAGTGAGTACAATGCTGAGTTCAAAAAAATTAAAACATCACTGTCTTCCTTGATGTTCTTAAAGTGTCTTTATGTTCTTATGCATCAAGGCATTGACCTAGCAATATTTATCTCAAATTTTTAACCTACTTGCACATTAGTGGACAACTGCAGATAACTATGCCCTATTGCATAACATTTGTTGTAACATAGGTTTGTTATTTTCACCAACCTCAGTCAGACCCTGTTTGGTCCATGGTACTAAGCTTGAGAATTTTCTCCCCAGTCCTAGCACATTCTCAGGCCAGTGTGACAGCAGGGACAAATAACACTGTTGGTCCACATACAATAGGACAGTTTACCAGGCCAGACCTAGATAAATCATTAAACAATGTTATGTAATTGATGTAGCTATGAGGAATTGTATAAATGGGTCAAAAGGCAGACCTCAGTGGTAACAATGGAAAGAAAAGGTCTATACAAAGGCCTCGGCTGGAAGGAAAAACTCTTATTTTCCTATAAACTTCATTACTAATAAAATAACTGGGAAGAGCAATAAGAAACAAATAAGATTAGAGAATCCAAAATGGTTTTTAAATGAAATTATTTTTCTCAGACTTTTCCAGAAGGCGTCGGCAGTTCTGGGGCCAAGAGATGGTCATCAATTATCATGGTTTGAGCTATTTTTTTTTATTTTGATAGTTTAAGAAACCCACTGTCTGTCCCACTTGTTTATCAATTCATTGTATTTTTTCCTCCAAAGAAAAATAGAAGCATTTAAATTATGAGTTAAGATGTTCATCACAGTAATGATATAGCCACTCTCTCTGCTTCTAGCTATTCAGAAGGGACACATCTCATGTTTTGCCTTGATGATGGCACAGAAAAAGTTTGAGTGTTGCATACCATGAGTCATCAAACAAAAGCACAAACAAACATATTCACTGCATCTATCTCCCAATCCGTTTTGTTCTGTTTATCACCGTATTTATGTATATAATGATTATTGCCATGGAAGCTATGAAATCAAATTATTAAAATAGGAAAGATAAGGATAGATGAAAGAAGAAAATAAGGAAGTGAAGAAAGAAAGGAAAGAAGAAAGGAGAGGGAAGAGAACTAGATGGAAGGTGAACAATATCAGGGAGGAAGGAAGGGTGAAAAAGACACAGAGAAATCAGAGAGAGAAATTCAGAAAATAATATAATTTCTCCACAAAGCATCATAAAACACTTTGGGTCAGCTTTAATCATAATTAAGCCCAAAACTAAGATTCCTATTTACCACCTGTATAATTTCTACAGTAACAAATTTATTTGGTTAAGATGCTATAAGAATGTATGAATCACAGAAGGATAACACTGAAAAAAAATACTAATTATAAAACCCATAAGACTTTGTTATTTACACTAGATCTATCAGATTTGAGGCTTATCAGATAATAGAACATGCAAATTTAAAAATATAAGCTATAATCTTTAAGGGCAACTGCAGAAGAACTAAACCAGTATGTATCAGAATAAATGAACTATGAATAAAAAGGTAGTGATTGTAGAGTAAGTACAGTTATGGCTGGGTCATAATTCAGCCTTCAGCATTTTAATAGAAATCAAATAATATATATTACTAACTTCTCAAGATTGATAACTTAGTGTGGGAGCTTTTGTATCATGAGTTGGCTGACAATGTGGGGTTACACAGACTACATTAGGGACCTGAGAGGTCAATGTTAATGAGCAGGCCTCATGGTTGGTTAAGAGCCTGGGAATTGGAGTACTGGAGGAAATAATTGTTCTCATATAGAAATCTCTGCTTAGCTCTGGAAGATCACTACTCTGCCCTACAATAAGAATGCTCTTGTCATACTTTCTTCATTATTCAATAAAGAAATAAAAACTTTTATGCTGTAACACCTAATGTTTGAGAAATGGAAGCCAACTGAAGCCTCAAAGAAGTCATTGTGCAGACTGAACAGAACACACCTGTAAGGACATCCCCATTAAGGTTTCTGGAGATGTCTTTCTCTCTTTTGGTTAACGAGTAGGACAGCCATCAATTGTCCATCCTCAATGACAGCTTTCTAATGACCTTGTTTATATAAAGACTCTTTACCTGCAGAATTGCCAATGACTTTGAAATCTGAAGACTGGTCTAAATGTTGTGCCAAGCAAGCATAATTTGGAGAATGGATTATTTTAAAGATCTCCCTGCTAAATAAGTTGGACCCAGTTAGAATTCAGTTGTCCTTGAATGAAGCTCTAGAGCTGGTGAAACTTCCTAATTGACCTCCTTCTGTCCTCTCTTGTACCCTGAGCCTGCTGGAGATTGGAATGTGAACTCTTGGCTGTCTGACAGACCTAATTCAGTCTCAACCCTGGGGTGTTATTGTTGCCTTAAGGTTATAGCTCTTAGAATAGTTGAGGGAAACAAGCAAGCCAAAGCCAATTGACTAGTCTAACACCTCACTGAAAATGTTTCATTTACAATATAATGGCTCTGGTTTTTCTACTTCTTTGTACTCCTATACAGTTTTTTTTTAAATCCCAAAATGTTAGGGACAGGAAAGGTTTATTTGCCACGGAAAACTTAACAATGAAGGGCTGTTCTACATTTCTCACTGCACCACCTCATTCAAGCATCTGTACATCTATATCTGTATCTATGACTTGTTACTGTTCACATGATTGATTTATCAAGTCCCTTTTCTCAATGTCAAAAATCACATTATTTCTTTGATTTATGCATGCATCTGCTTCTGTTCTTCTCATTGACAGTTTTTTTGTAGCTCCTATATGACAAATATTTACTACATATATGTTGGCCTACTGAATTATTTTAATGACACCATGTATTTTTGTACTTCTGAGCTACAAAAACTTGTATGAGCTGTGATTTGACTGTATCCGTGTTCTGTGCTCAGTAGTAGTAAAGTACCAGCATCGATTTTAATGACCTTTGCTTGTGCAGCTTGCCTGAGATGGATAGTCCTGACAAAATGCACTATCCCTGGATGTGCAGAAATGCCCTAGTGTTTGAAGTCCTGAATTCTATTTTCCATGGGATGATGTGTTCTGTCTGGGTCATTCAGACTTTATTGTAGGCATAACCAATTAGTAGTTAAATGACTTGAGTGAATCTTTTTATGTGCACTATTCAAATGACACTAAACCCATTGCCACATGAAGAGAAGAAATAAATTATTTTTTTATTTACAAATTTTAAAGCAAACCCATACAATGAAGGATGTCTCTTCATAACTATGGCTTTTATTGCTCTCTTTACTATACCAGAGTATAAGCCAGAGTATAATTTTAAAGAGGAACTTGTAAATCTCTTATTTTGTATTGTGGTAGAAGTAAGAATTCACAGTAAGAAGGTCATATGGGTTTTCTAATAAACATGTTAAACAAAGCAGTTTTGAAAGCCATACATTAAAGTAAAATCCCTGAGAATGCTTTTGTTAAGAACTGTCTTCTTTAAGAAGTAATAGGACTGTCAAACAAAATTTCCCTGTTCTAAATCACTTACACTTGGCATACATATATAATTAGGCCTACTTTGTTTCAAACATAGCTTGTAGAACCCAAGAACTCCCCTGCCCCCTCCCCACGCTCCTCATTTTGGCCATCCTCAGAGTCTGGGGCTATTTGGGAAGCTAGAATCCCATCTTTATATTCTAAATTAGAATGGATGATCCTTGGCCTTTTAACAAAGAGCATTCTGATTAATAAGTAGTCTTCTTTGGGTAGTTGGAGAAATGTGTCATTTTGGAAAACAAAGACCTTCTGTCTCTTTTTCACAATCGATGTTTTGCATAAAAGACCAGAGTGCTTAGTGAATGAGACATCTACCACACTGTGTAAACATTCCTTTCCAGTCACTGCTTTCTGGTCAGTGACCATGAGATCAGTGAAACTCTTTAGTTGTAAACATTAAGAAGGAGCCACAGATAGCCCTCCACACAGAAAGTACTTTTTGTAAATTTGCTAATAATCAGACACACTACGAAGCAGAGGCATGAGGCTTATCTAACCTGTTTGCCTGAAGCATTACTAGTGTTACTAACAGGAGCACAGTTTACAAGTCATATCTCTGGTGTACCAAGTGCTGTGTCTGTTATTTGAATAATGTAATTTATTTAACTGAGAGCTGATGTTGCACAGGTGGTAGGACAGTAGGCACAGAAGACAAACAACTGGGGTTCATACTGTACTTCCTTTCACTTGCCAGCTGTGGGAACTTTACCAAAGTTCCTAACATCTCTGTGTCTCAGTTAGCTTGCTTATAAAACAGACAATAGAAAAGCTTGCCTGATAGAGTATTAATGTGCTTAAGTCAGGTGATGACATTTGCATACTTAGAAAATATAGCAAGTGTTTGGTGAAGATATCCTTTGGCTTTCTAAGATGTCATTCAGTTAGCATACATGATGAGATGTCATATGACTTACTGATCATTAGTAATCAAAGAAATCATTTCCTCTAGATAAGTAAGTGGGGCTCACACCAATTTCTTCACCAGACCATGACTGAAATTCTCAAGTGAAATGCAAGTTCTGCTTTTTTGTAACCTTAAAGTCCCAATAAAAGAAGATACAATGTTTGCATCTGATAGGTTTGTACAATTCTACACATTCATGCAAAGTCTGTGTGTGGAAAGGTGGTAATGGAAAGACGGGTCTATAATTTTAGTGAAGCAGGGACAGCAATGAGATTTTTTTTGAGGGTTTTAAATTTGATAAATTCTGGAAAAGAGGAACAGAACAGAGAAGATTATGAATCAGAATAAACAGCCTAGTAATCTTCTATGATAGCAGAGATTTTCAGTGCTCAAAACACTTTAGGCAACTTCAAGATTGGGCAAAACAACATGCCTTCTAGGAAAACAAATAACAAATCAAACATTGCATGAGGAGACAAAGGAACAGGCCAAGTGGTTTTTGAAAATGGTGGTGTTTGACTGTGCAACTTGCTCTCCCAGATCGTTTTCTTGTGGACATCTCTCAGAGGTAAGCATGGAGACCACATTGTCCTCCATGAAGCTTAAACTTATACTGAGGGAAAAGATCCTTCTCTCTTGCACCCTGAAGAATTGTATGACTTAGTGTGGACTAGCTTCCATTGCTATGGTGGTCTTAGCGCAAATCTTCTTTGCTCCCGACCCATAAATAGCAGTGATTTTGGCCTATAGGAGTCATTCTTGAGAGTGGCAAAAGAAGATACATCTTTTTAACAATTCCCACAGAGTCAGAGAGATTCAGTGACCACAGCTGGCTGAACACTTGGAGCTCTATATATATCTACATAGTAGGACTGTTATTATTACATAGATATGAATTTCTATGGAGTTGATGGGAATTTAAAGGAACTGTATCCCTTTATACCTTCTCCAAGAGATGATACCATAGATGCTCTTAAAATCCTGCCAAAATAGAAAGGTTTGGCCTTGGTGCCAGTGACATCAAGGTAGAACCTTAGTTTATAGCACCCTGAGTATGATTGTGTATTGTTTTGTCTAAAAGGTTCAGGGTGAGATGAGAACTGAGCTTCTAGTAGACAAAGCAATAGCAATATGGTAGAGCTTTTGAGCAATGATGCCATGTGGTGGATGTACACACCTCCCAGGAGTGAGGATAGATGTTCCCTATCAGCAAGGCAAAACTTCCAACCATATCAGGATACTCCATGACACATTTGTACTTCATATTATAATAACAGGCTGATGTTCTGATTATCTGAGGAGTCTTCTGCAATTCATGTGTCAGCACCTGTGTGGCATTCACCTGAGTAGTGTGTCCTCATTGCATTTGAACTGGTTTGTCTGGTTCCTTGTATTCATTTGTTATTTTCAGGTTACATTTCATATTTCGCAGAGTGCAGATAGGATTCTCTGCTATATCTGTTGTATTTGCTTTCACTCGATACAGCAGGATTTTAATAAATGCCTACTGAATAATTAAACAAACAGGTGGTGTTATTTTGGTTAAGGCGGTACTACTGAGTAGCAAGATCTCTGTTCAGAATTATGCTAAACTGTGCTTCACCATCCTCCCCTGGTGACTCCAGGCACAGAATTTAATGAGAATTCCTTTCTTGCCCTAATAGTAACTTATTTTGCATAAGATCCTAATTAACCAATATGAGGTGGTTTAGGCCTTGGGGGGCACTGGGATTATTAATTTTCCTTTATTTTATGTTCATATTTTTCTTCTTCATGGTCTCTTCACTTTCTCAGAAATTGTCACCATCAAGATCCTAGCCACCATTATCTTAAAACCATGACAACTTATTTACTCTAGTAGAAGGTGAAACTTAAAATTAAAACTTAATTTTTGAAATTTCCCCTTTGTAATATATAAAATCACTTTATATGTTATGTCATTACCTTCACTGATTTTAAGATAGATACAAAATTAAATGCTTGTGTGTATCTGAGAGGCAAAGCTATTTTCCCATTAATTTGCACCATTACATTGTTTTTACAAAGAAGAAAATATTAAGTATTTGACAACAAACATTCTCCTTAAGGTATTTTCTGAGGAAAATGATTTCATTATGTGAAGCATTTTCAAGAAATGAGGAAAAGCTTATGCTGAATCCCCCCCCCCTCTTTGTGTGTGTGTGTGTGTGTGTGTGTGTGTGTGTTGCACATGTGTAAGCAGGTGAGCATGAAGAACCCAGAGTATCTACCATTTTTTATTTTCTTTCCTTGAGGCCTGGTTTCTCTCTGGACCTGGATCTAGGTTGGCAGCCAGCAAGCGCTGTCACCCTCTTGTCTCTGCCTCCCCTATCTCTGAGACAGCACGCACACAAGACACACGTGGCTTTTTACATGCATGCTGTGGGGTATTTCAGTCAGGTCATCACACTTATTAAACACGTGCTTTTCCTGCTTGAGTCATCCCCTCAGCCCATGCCTGCATTTCCTTTTCCTTTAATTTTTAAGAAGTCATTTTAAGTTGTATACGTGTGTACACATGGTGTGTGTGTGTGTGTGTGTGTGTGTGTGTGTGTGTGTGTGTGTGTGCGCGCGCATGGAACCTGCATATGTTTAGAGACCACAGGTATTGGATCCTTTTGGAACTAGAGTTATAAGAGGTTAAAAACCACCCAGCATGAGATCTGAGAACTTAACTCAGGTCTTCTGAAAGAGCAACAACTTTCCTTAATCATTAATGAATGTCTCAATCCCTTGCATTTTACTAAAAACATTATGAGGCCCCATAGGCATCAATCTTGTCATTTGAATCATTGGGTTTGATCGGTTCTTCTATCAATTCTAACTGGTGTATCCTTCCTATGAAACATTGCTTTGCTGTTACATCACTATTGGTAGTTTGGGTGTTTGTCCCAGTGAGTACTTTACTGAAATCATATTTACTGTTAGCATTGCATATTCTGTTTAGTTTTACTCCAAATATGTTGGTAGACACAATCATTTGCATGAAAATGGATATATATTTCTTAAGTTCTTTATGGCTTATGTTACTTTACATTAAACTGTGAGTAAAATAATTCAGAATAATATGGAGCTTTCTAGAAAAATTAGCAATAAAAGAGAAAATTCATTAAGTGGATACTAGATTGTGCTATCAGTATATATTTTAAGTTAGGTTCCACGATGCCATTAATATAATTTTTTCATTACTTAAAGATTATTATACAGTTTTTAAATATATCTTTCACATTTTATTAATAGCATGTTTTGAGGCAGCTATACATCTAATAATCCCATGGGTATACATAAAAGAAATAGAAATCTTTGGAATTTTCAAGTTGGTCTTTAAAGTTCCTGCTACATATTAGGAGGTAGGTTTAAGAAATAGAAGGTTTTTCTTCTTTTCCAGTATTCCAGAATAAAAGATGTGAAGACTTAGAATTGATTCAGATGGTAGCCAAAGGACTAGCTTTAGATCTCTTGAGAACTATTTAGATATGGCAAAAGGATGTTGAAGAGGGCTTTGTATGTTGTGGCTATTTTTTTTATTCTCCAGTTACTAACTAGAGACATGTATACTTACTACATAAGGATTTAAACTTACTACATAGGGAAATGAAACACTAAAAATAAGGCTTGAATCTATCATTGGTGTCTTCTTAAGAACTGAAAAATTTTCAACTCCAGGAAATGTGGTTACAGCCACTCATCTTGTGCATGGCAAGATAAGAAGGTCAAACTGGAGTGAATGGTTACTTGGAATGCTTTAGCCTTTAGGCTGTGAACCATTCATAACAAGGGAGAATTCCCCTCATGGTACTTTCCATGCTTTTGACGTCTCAAAGTCAAGTGTTACAGAAAGAACTTACTATATTTATAGACAACCGTTGCAAATGAAAGAACACTTTTACGTTATCTAGATTAACAATGAATTTAGCTGCTTATTTCTGCACCAGTGTTGGCTAGATAAGAAAATATTGCAGAACCAGAGGTTAGGTGGGCTGTGGGAAGTCCAGATTCACTTCTTGATTGGATTCCTCATGAATACAACCATGTTCTTTAGATCATACACATTTCGTACTAAGTAGCTGAGGAGGAACTGGCTGACTGACATTTGACCCAAAGGGGCCAAAACGGGTTATGGTGTATTAGTAGCAAGGAACTGTAGGAGCTGCAGGAGGTGTAAGGGGTGGGGATGGAATTTTTCCAATGCAAGAGTTGTGCTGGAAAAGATTTTTGTTGATTCTAATTTCTCTGTGGGAGAAATAAAAAAAGAGAATAAGTTCTTTTTCTCACTTCATTTCTTTCCAGTTACAGGCCTGGCTGAAAATGAGGAAGAAGTGCATTTGAAATTAGACTGAGCTTTAGTCGTAGACGATGGCATCAGACTTCTAGAATAATAACTGTAGGGAGATGGGGAATGAGAATTTTACAAAAGAGTGTGGAAAGGTATGCTTGCTTGTAGACCCAACAGGAAACTGATGTAGGTCCGTGTGTCACCGGTGACAGCTGAACTGGATAGTTCTAAAGGATTCCTATTTTATTGTGGCATTATTAGACCTCCGTGTTTATTTTGTTTCCTAACCGCTTATAGGCTGAGGAGTTGGGATGAAAAATCCAGAGGCCAGCATACTGCACAGTACCTTGAAAGTTAAGAATGAGAACACTTCTTGGTAGGCACGTTTAATGGACTCACAGTTGAGATGGTGAATAGAGCACCATTACCAAGGGTTCTTCTAGACTATATGTTCAAAGTGGCTGGTAACTGATGCTTGCTGTTAACTGGGAGAGCAGCTGGACTCACTGACTATGGCATCTTGCTGTGACCGCTACCTAGTGAAATCTCAAGGTAGTCAAATTTCATATTTCACTATGTGGTCTCCTTTAGAGAACGCTGCTTATGAGAATTAGGAGGAGGTGACATTTTTTTCAAGCTTCCTTTTTCTTAATACACCTTTACTTTAATCAAAATATAATTACATCATTTCCTTCATTCTGTTTCCTCCTTCCAACATCTCTCATGCCCTCTTACTCTTTTTTTTTCAAATTCATGGCCTATTTTCTTTGATTTATTATTATTATTATTATTATTATTATTATTATTATTATTATTATGATCACTAAGGCCAAACTGAATGGTAGAAGAGAGATATAGATCTCATCTTTTTGGTGGAAGATGTTAAAGAGTCTGTGAACATGTTTTAAATGCTCCACACTGTGAAGAGCCAGGACTACCACTCTAGTCTAATCAAAACAGTTCATATTTTGGCATAAGTATAATTTTTTAAGAATCTGGAAAGAAATGGGGGAAAAAAGGCTATTTCCCACACCCCCAAAATGCCACCTCTGAATTTGGGCAAGTTATTTCACCCTGATCTCAATTTCCCCTGTAAAATGACAACACATGTATGTGCTTTGTTGTATTCCTGAGGCTTTAAATGAGATGGACAGTGAAGAGCGTGTAGTAGCTCCTAGGATTAATCACTAATAAGTAACCATAGAAACTGTATAATCAAGATATGTAATAACTCATTTTTTAAATTAATTATCAAAAGGCTTGTTTGTAGTCTTATGTGGAAAAATAATTTCCCAAACCCTTTTGCAAGGACTATCCTTAGGGTTAACCCTTAACCTATATGCAGAGATTCTCATAAGAGAAAATGAAGGGGTTTGCAGAGTGAGAGTCTTCATCTGTAAGGCTGTAGGAAAACTGCCAACAATTGGTAAATGGGAATGGACACTAGCGTCAATAGAAAGCTGAGAATGCTGACATTTTCATGCTAAGCTAATGTGTGATATG
Source organism: Peromyscus nudipes (assembly GCA_902168325.1). Lineage (NCBI taxonomy): Eukaryota > Metazoa > Chordata > Mammalia > Rodentia > Cricetidae > Peromyscus > Peromyscus nudipes. The sequence goes on from CABHPH010141141.1 coordinate 55,481, forward strand.
GTTATCTCAAAAAATAGCTTCAGAGAGGCTACTAAGAGAGGACCGGGAAATCAAAGTGAACAATGATAAATGTGGGCAGGAGGACTGTGTGCTGGGGAAGCATTGTCATCCTTCCATCTAATATGTGTGCTGGGTCTGAAGCACTCTTATGAAAAGTCATCTTTCATGTTGAGAGGAGATCATGTTTTTGTGACATTCCTACTTGGTAGTCATATTGCGAGCTATTAAAAGCCACATTGTGATAAAACAGTGTTTTGATACATTCCGGCTGTGAAGTCATGTGAATAGACGTTTTCCCACAACTTACTAGAGTTTCAACATTTGAGATTCTTCTATTCCTGAATAGCACATATGAATGAGGCTATTAATGTTGCAAGTGCAGGCCATTTAGTTATTAATTAAACCATTTACATGGTTGCTGTATACTTTACTGGCATATTGCTGTTGTGATTAAAAACATGACATTTATACATGTACATGTAGCAGTGGGAAAACAGTGGGATCTATTTTATTTAGAACTTCTCAGGATTTACATTCGTGGTTTAACTTTTATTGTTGTTTTGTTCTTTGTTTCTGTCTGGACCCTGTTGTCTTTTTCAAATCTTGACTGTAGTGGCAAATATTTGTGGTGGTATTGTGTTCCCCAAAATATTGTGCACGCTAATAAACTTATCTGGGGTCAGAGAACAGGACAGCCACAATATTAAACATAGAGGTTAGGCAGTGGTAGCATACGCCTTTAATCCTAGCATTCCAGAGACAGAAATCCCTCTGGATCTCTGTGAGTTCAAGGCCACATTGGAAACGGCCAGGCACGGTGATACACACCTTTAATCCCAGAAAGCCACACCTTTAATCCCAGGGAGTGGTGGTAGAAAGCAGAAAGGTATATAAAGTGTGAGGACCAGAAACTAGAGGCATTTGCCCTGGAGAGGCCTTTGGCCTGGGGATGCCTTTGGCCTGGAGAAGCATGTGACTGGTTAAGCTTTCAGGCTTCTAGCAGCAGTACAGCTGAGACCCATTCTGGATGAGGGCTCGGGGCATCCAGTCTGAGGAAACAAGACCAGCTGAGGATTCAGCGAGGTGAGATAGCTGTGGCTTGTTCTGTCTCTCTGACCTTCCAGTGTTCACCCCAATAACTGGCTCAGGTTTGATTTTATTAATAAGAACCTTTTAAGAGTCATGCTACAAATATTTTCATTTTTTTTTGTTTAAACTAATCTGTATTATTATACAATTCTATGCTATGTTTGCATGGACCATAGAGCTTTCTTCCAAGTTTTAGATTTGACAATATAGATATATTCCTATAAGTTTATCTATCTATCTATCTATCTATCTATCTATCTGTCTGTCTGTCTATTATCTATTTATTTATGTGTGTGAGGTGAGGGCATGCCATGGAACGTTTAGAGGTCAGAAAACAAGTTTTAACAGTTGATTCTCTTCTCATAGGTGGGTTCCAGGGATCAAACTCAGGTCATTAGATTGACAGTAAACAATGATCTGTCTTGCTGGCCCTTATAAATATTTTTAGCAGAATAGATAAATTTGTAATTAATAAATTTCATGCCTTATTTTTTAAGCATTTGTCTTTACATCTTAGAATTTGTTCAAGAATGAAGACTATTCTTTACAATATAATGTGTTTCGATTCTTTGAAAATAAAAATAATTAGACTTAGCATCTGCCCTCGGATATTTACGCAGTAAGTTAATATATTAGCTAAGACACTTCCAATGGAAAGAAGCCTAAAGCAAAGATAATTTGATATCTTATCACTGGGAATACTATGAAGTTATTAGATCATAGCAAAGAAGTTTCAAGACCAGGGAAATATCTATATACATAGTTCAAACCAGTGATCCACTATTGTTATAATAACAAAAGTTCCAACTGTAACCCTAAAATGACAGTTTGATATGTAGTTACTCTCAAGAATACTCATTCCACCTTTCTTTCCCCCAACACTCACTGAACTCCTATGATTGCCAGGCATTTGGTGCAGAGGGTGTGGTAGTGAAAATTACCAAGTTCTTCCTTTATTGAAGCTCAGTCTAATCATTGCACAGGGTAGGGGTGGTGAGGAAAGGGAGGTCAATGAAGAAATAACAAAGCATTAAATGTCAGTATTTCTTAGTAAATAAAGTAAGCTGGAGCATTGACTGGTTTCAGTTGGATGATGTTGTAAGCCTTTCCCTGGAAAAATCGGAACAAATGCCTCTTTATCCCATATAAGGCAGTGAAGATAGAACTAAGTACTGATTCCACTGAAGTCCAGGTTGGCAAATCAGGGTTTATTGGGGTTAGGGCTGAGGGGAGAGTTACAGGACCCTGGATGAACCTAAACTCTGTCACTGGGAGGCCACTCTAGTCTGAGTGATCATTTACAGAAGCTCCAGTCCTGGGTCCCTCTGTAGGACTTGCAGGCAGCTCTGTAAGTTGGAGGGTCTCTGCTTCCCCAGCAGTTATTTGTTGCTTTCATAACCTAGAGAACGGGCCTCGTGAATCCTGTAAGTTTCATCTTCCACAGATTTCCTAGTTTGTTTCCTTCCTGAAGCTGGTGGACATTCTTTCTCCTGCGGGGGTTGGGGGAGTTGAGTTCAGTTGGGATGAAATTGCAGCACGTCAGATGGTTCAGGAAAACCTCTTGGATGTGGTGCTTTCAGACCATGGACCAGAAACAGGGACAACTGTGTGAGTATCTGGGACAGAGCACTCCCTGTGGAAGAAAGAACATGTGTGTAGACACAGGGAAACCCGGGAGTGTGGGGACTTAATACAGTTTCAGGAACAGTGAGAAATGGGGAGAAGTTCAGCTCCCTATGAAACCAATGAGCTCTTTTCAGTCTCATTTTCATTGCTAAGTAAGTGTGTCACAATTAGAACTTCTCAGTAAAAGTTTCATGACCAGAATAATGTGGCCCACCCCTGACCACTTTACCACATCCTCTCAGAGTACTTTGCCTCTCCCAGGCCAAGAGAAGTTTCCTCATCCAAATACCTGTATCAATATGGCTTAGCTTAGCCATTCTTTTTTTCCCTCATAAATACTTAAGCTCTTTAATTCTGTAGCCATAATTGTCACCCCCAAGTGTAATCATTTTCCTCTTAGCCTCTGCATTATCTCCTTTAATCTTATTCATTACCTAGTGTCTAAAGACTTTTATTGCTTTACGATTAAGTCTCATCAATATTTGCTTGAAGCTGAATTCAGCACATCTACATTTTCTTTCTCTTCCTTACACATGTCCCCCTTTCTTGTGTCAGCACAAAAGTAAAAATGTCATGAAAACCATGAGCACCATGGATGGTGATGTCAGGATCGTGGTTTTTGGATGAGTTCTTTTACACATGAATACATATAGATATTAGCTGCTTTTCTTAGTGCTGTGGATTCATGCTTGACAGAAACAACTTGAGGTAAGATGGATTTAGTTTTGTCTCATGGTTCCAGGGATCTCGTTCACTTAGGAGGAGAGGAATGGTGGATGAGCATGTCAGACTGTGTTGGTCACAATTTGAAGCATCTGGTCCCATTAATGTGGCTAACTAGGGAGGAGAGAATTTAAGCTAATCAGTGAAGTAGAAAGAACTTTCTAGATCCACCCTCAGTGACCCACTTCTGCTTGTTAGGCACCAGTCCTAGGTCCTCCAAAACTCCCCAGTCCAGAACCACCATCTGGGGTGCAGGTATTCAAACACATGATCTTGTGGGAGAGATTTCACACTAAAGTAAAAAAAAAAAAAAACAACTTTCTAATATAAATAAATGCTTCTTATTTTCAAATTAGAATATTCTTGGCTTTATTTAAGTCACAGGCAGTGGATAGGCAATATGCATTCAACAAAGTAATTTGTTGAGTACTCTCCGAAACATAAATCTAACCACAGTACTGTTCTGCTTAAAATGTAATGATTTTTCAATTCACTTTGGGTAAAGGTAGGTTCCATACTCACTACCAAAACAATTAAGGAATTGTTTCCAATAACTAGTTGCCTCGACAAATTGCCTTCTACTGTACTAGCTCCCCATGTACGGATCTTATTCCATCCTTATATTCTTCCTGGTCTTCTGAAGATAAACCTTCCACCTGTGCCTCGCCATGGAATTAACTAACTTTTTACTCCGTATTTAACTGGCCTTTACATCCTCCCATATCCCTGCTCGTTGAATATTTCCCGAGATTCCCAACCTCTGGGTAGATTTTTAAAAAATAGATCAAGACAAAAATAAGATTTCTATTCACTCTGAACACTCCCCCGCCCGTGTGTGTGTGTGTGTGTGTGTGTGTCTGTCTGTCTGTCTGTCTGTCTGTCTGCATGTCTGTGTGTCTCTATCTCTCTTTCTCTCTTCCTCTCTCAGTGATATTTGAAATCGTACTGTTTCAGTTTGAATCTATTTGGCTCAGAGAAGCCATGCTAAAAATAGGGCATTCAAAACCATTAAGCTGACTAAAGCTATCTTTGGATAAGCAGGATAAATATGCCTAATATTCAGATTAGTTAAATGAGGAAAGAATTGGTTTTCAAGGTCATTAACCCACAACATTCTTGATCCAGATGTTGCCATTTTCTAGTGTGTTCATTGTTTGTTCATCGTTTTTACTGCAGTGAGATGGAAGCTGATAACTTGAAGCCTATCACTTTTCTTCATTGCAATCAGCACATAGCTTTTGAGAATTTTAACTTAATGCACGTAATTTTAAAGGGATATTTTGACTATTTCCAGTAGCATGTCTGTCATATAAAACTGGGACATCTCCTACCATAACTTACAACATACAGGCTTATCTGTCGACATCAATCAATAAATCTCTCTAACTCATTTGTACGATCATTCACCCAACTTGTAATATGCAAGAAACATTGATACTCTCCTCCTCCTTTCTTCATATTCTGCTATGACCCTGGTGGAATCTTTATGTCTTATTCTAGTGGACTTTATGGCACATCCTCAACAATTTCATGATGGAAGAAGCAATGTTTCCCTTTTGTAACAAAGTAATTTAGGCAAGCCATTCTTTTAGTATGGATCACTGCTATTCTCAGCACTGGATCTTCCATTCCTAGTGTGATACTTAATTCTTATAGTAGCCGGTGGGCTAATATTAGTCTACCTATTTACTAATGATGAAACTTCCCCTCTTAGGGAATGCATAATGATAGTTTTAAAATTCACACAGCTGCTTAATGGTGAGCTCATCATTCTGGGTGTCATTATATAGTATCATGCTAACATTTTATTAAAGCATTTTCTATGTTAAAATTATTTATTTAGAACTCTTAATTCTGGATCAGACCTCCATTGTCAGGTTGAGAAAACAAATCAATCATTTGCAGGACAGAAGCGAACATTCTACTTATTTTTCTGTTATACATGGATGCTTTTTATCTCCCATGATAAAATTTCTTCCTTTTATTAATTGGTATCAGTGAAAAGATTTTGTCTAGGTTTTCCTCCTCTCTACAAAAAAAAAAATCCCTGCATTATTTTAGTTGTTATATGAAATACATGATCATGTCATTTGTAGCAAAATATCACCACTTTAGTACAGAGCAAAGTAGCAGATGATTTTCAAGACATCACTGGCAGGGATGAATAGACTCATAGAGACCAAATGTGACCTCTTCTTGATAGTCTGCCTTATCATGCATTCATGAGCATGTTGAATAGAGAATTTAATAAACGTGTTAATATTCTACAGTGGGAAACACTTATATCCTGAGATTGAATAAAAGCCATTACTATGATTCCAAAGAATAGTTCTTTGAAAAAAGTGTGCATATAAAAAATAACCTTAAGGGCAATGAGATGGCTCAGTGAATAAAGGTACTTGTTACACCCTGAGTTGGATCCCTGGAACCCACCTGATGGAAGGAGAGAGCTGGATTCCAAAAAGTTGTTCTCTGACTTCCATACATGCACCATGGCATTAAAGTGCCCACACATACACATGTACATGCATACATACGTGAATGTAAAAAAAATAAAAAAATAGACTAGAAGGTCTTTGGAAGAACAAAAAGAGAAACTCACCAAATATAAATATAGTACACTAGCAAACAGACTAATTATCTAATAAGTTAAAAAATCCTTAAAAGGAATGAAAGGAAATACAAATAAAGCTTAAACACTTTTGTGCTCATGCTATTACTTGAGTGTGTATTATATGCCAAATTATTTGCTAAGCATTTCATATTTTATCCCATTTAATTCCTAAAACCCATTTAACAGGTGAAAACTCAGAATCTGAGATTTTTTTCAATTTTTTTTTAAAAATCTGTTTAAAAAATAAATTATGGGCTGAGTGGTAGTGGCACATGGCTGGGTGGGAGACAGAGACAGGCAGACAGAGTTCAAGGCCAGCCTGCTGTATGGAGCAAGTTCCAGGAAAGACAGGGCTACACAGAGGAAACCCTGACTTGAAAAACCAAAAATGAAATAATGATAATGATAATGATAATAATAATAATAATAATAATAATAATAATAATAATAATAATAGGAGGAGGAGAAGTTAGTTTAAAACCTGTTGGATTTTAAGTCTGAATCACTAGTTTATATTCTTTTAAAACTATTTAAAAATAAATGTGTCTAATCATTATTGGTTTTATTGGTGTCTACATGTTCAAATGTTCTGACAACAGCAACCATCCTAACATATTTAACTTTCCATTATGTTAAATGAAATAATATAAATGATATAAACATATTAGGGATAGTCAATGAAATATACTGACTTCCATTCATGTGTCATGGCATTAAAGTGCCCATACATGCATATGTACATGCATACATACATAAATTTAAAAAAAATTTAAAAATAGACTAGGAGGTCTTGACTTCATTTTGGTTTCTAATAGCTGGGGTAGTTAAAATGCTAAATTGTAGCATCATTCCTTCACAGACTGTGTGTGAAGCAAAGGACCAGGAAGGGCTACAAAGTCAGCATCATCCCTGCAGCTCCATGTCTTTGTTGTCCATGAGGCTTCCATAAGAGACAATAGCAAGAATTGAAATCCCAAGAAAAACCTCATGACTGAAGGGTTTTTTTGTGTGCCAACCTGGAAAAGAACCTTATGTATTTGAGCATGAAGGTTAAGAGTGTGGGCTGTAGGCCAGATTGACAGGGTTCACTTCAAGAATATTCCTTTATCAACTGGTTGAAATGACTTCTCTGAGCCCATGTGGTCACTGTTCTGAATGGAGACAAAGGAGGAGTGAATGGGGAGAGGAGGTAGATGGGAGTTGGGGGAGGAAACAGGAGGAGAGGAGGGAGGGGAAACTATGGTCAGTATATAAAACAAATGAAAAAATGTTAATTAAATAAAATTAAATTAAAAAAAGAAATTTCAGGTATTCACAGTACCTTTCTCATTGAGTGATTATTAGTAAAATTAAATTAATTACTTATGAGGCTCTTGTAATATATGACTCATGATATAAGCCATAAATGTGTTATTATCAAATCTAAGACATAATTTATACACAGTAAATACATATGGATCTTACTATTTGGACATCTTCTTGGAAACTGTTAAGTATTGTTTGATAACATGTTAAGTTAGTCCA